>CM073775.1:27118062-27397955 GCA_037158775.1 Hetaerina titia | reverse complement strand
CGGTCAATCTTCATCATGACAATGCCCCCAGCCACACGTCCTTCATCGTTACACACTTCCTGGTCCGGAGCGCCAACCCGGTGTTCCCCCCAGCCCCCTTACAGTCCCGACTTGGCTCCGTGCGGCATTTTTTTGTTTCCCCGACTGAAGAGAGAGCTGAAAGGAAAGCATTGGTGACCATGGAAAACATCCAAAAGCATGTTATTCAACGTTCCAGAGAGGCATTCCCGTAGAGAGGAGTTTCAAGGTGGTGCCTTCTTTGGCGTGGCAAACACGTCTCCGCAAGTGTATTGACACAAGGGGAGATAGTATATTGAAAAATCTTATGTATTCGTACAAGTACAATTAATAAATCTATTTTTCCCAAAGAAATAAATGAAATAACGCCCTATAATTTCATAATGGAATCCAAAGGAGGCAGGAAAGGTGGATTCAGGGCATTTAAATTCGGGATGAAGACAGTGTCGGGCAGGATATGTATGAGGGAGGAAAAAAGTAGTTGACGGAATGAAGGGAGGGTGCTGGGTTGAAGATGGGCGTTTGGTTGTGTCTTTTTGGACAAGTATAACAACTGCAGCCGTATTTGGTCTGTTTGCATCCAGGATCATGTCCAAACAAGAACAGTGCTATCACAGAATAACCGGACTTCTTTCCGTAGCCACACCGTCGGACATTAAAGAGGGAAGACATCATGACATAACTGAAATCAGTTCGCTCACTAGTTCCGGCGTCACAAAGGATATTTCCTCGGTGTTGACACATTTACTGTCTCTCCCGTTTTCATTTTCTTTAAAAATTCATCTTTTTTGTCTTTTAGACATCTGTTTGGCATCAAGGCTCTCTCCCTGAACTCTCTCTCTCTCTGTCTTGCTGAAGAAGAAGCATGTTGTCGTTGTCATGGGAGTTCCCCGACGTCACTATCAACATAAGAGTAAATACATTACAAGCTTGATGCATTTCCGAGATAAAACCGTTTTCGTGCCGGGAAAAAAGAATTTTATGGAAAAAATTATAATACTTTGAATTATTCTGAGAGTTTCCATTAATTCTGTTTGCTTAAGATTACAACGACGTAATTGGTGGAGTCTTTCCCGAAGAAGATGGAAGCCATTGATAACATTTATATTTCTCATTACAATGAGTTTTAAAATCTGAACGACCTTTTTAAGTTTATGTTTAAGTTTTTGTTTTTTCAGATGTAAATCTCATAATTATTTTTAATTGTTTACTGAGCAGTTGGCGGATCAAATATATTCATGAAAAATAAACGAATGTAGATATTGCGCAATGGAAACAGCCGCTGATTTCAATATGCATGAAATAGAATAAACAGAAATGGGTGTTTACGTCTACGTTCGATTTTCTTTTGTTTATTCACCTTTTTAATGACATTTCTGTGAATCCCGGCCTCATATAGTTCAGAAAAATAAAATCCTCAGACGTGTGATGAGGCATTTTATGCATCACATTCGTTTGGATTTGATTGGCCGTATGTTTTAAATATAGCAAAAACTGGATGTCTCTTCGTCTCCTCTCTTCCAAATATCTAAACGGTTTCATTTGCGCCAACTAGAATCGAAAGTATTTGGCTAGGCTAACGGATATTTTCGTGTTTATACACGTAAAGCTCTCGTATCACGGCAACACCAAACAAATATCATCGTAATTATTTGTGGATGAAATTAAAGTACTATTTTCTTTATGGGCACTGTGATTTTTAAAAACTACTTTAGGGGCCATTTGCAGTTATATTTGTGTGTATGTATATATATATATATATATATATATATATATATATATACACACATATATGTTCAACGTATATGTAGAGGAAATGATTAAAGAGGCATGGGAAGAACTGGAGGTAGGAATGAAAGTCGGAGGGGAATTCGTAAAATCGGTTAGGTTTGCTGATGACCAAGCATTAGTTGCTCAGTCAGCCAAGGGGTTGCAAGCATTGTTGAGTGAATTGGAGGTTCAGTGCGATAAATATGGGATGAGAATAAATATTAATAAAACAAAGGTTACGCGATTTTCCAGAAAGAAAAAGGCTAAGCTAAATATTAAAATAGGCGGGGAAAAAATAGAGCAGGTAGAACAGTTAACATATCTCGGAAGTGTTTTGGACCAACACGGTCAAAGTGGTAGGGACGTAAGGAGAAGAATTGCGCTAGGCAAGGAGGCTTTCTCAAGGAGGAGGGAGTTGATGACGGGGACGTTGAGTAGGGATGTTAAGACAAGACTCGTAAAAACTCTGGTATGGAGCATAACTATGTACGGCATGGAATCGTGGTCACTGAAGCAGGAGAATAGACGTAGATTGGAGGCTTTTGAAATGTGGGTGTGGAGAAGAATGGAGAAGGTGAAATGGACCGAAAGGAAAACAAATGAGGAAGTACTGGAGATGGTGAGTGAGGAGAGGGGTTTGTTGAGAGAAATCCTATCGAGGTAGGAAAAATGGATGAAAGGCGTATTGACCGGTGGTGGAATGTTGAAGACTGTAATAGAGGGGAGAATGTTGGGCAAGCGAGGAAAGGGCAGGAACAGAATAGGGATGTTGGACGGGATGAAGGGAGGAAATTAGTACACAGAGATGAAGAGGGACCTGATGTAGACTGGGTTGCTGGGTTGGGTTTTGTTTGGAGTTACAAAATGTTTATTTGATAGTTGTGTCCATCCAAAAACCTACCTTAACCGGTAGATTACCTTACCTAATAATAATGTATATAGATGATGCGGAAGCACTCATGAGAGCAATATAACTTTTGGACGGCACAATGGAACACAGAATAAAACAGATAACACGTAAAAGGACACTCACATCCTTCTTCAGGTCAGACTCAGAGTCTGACCTGAAGAAGGCCTCGGAGTAGGCCGAAAGATCAAATAATCTACAATGTGAGTGTTTTTAAATATATATTTATATATATATATATATATACATGTATATATATGCATAAATTTTTCTATATATATATTTATTTATTTATTTATTCTCTATATATATGTATACACAAAATTTTTTTCGTTCACATGGAAATAGATTTTAGGAAAAGGGATGGGAACACATATATAGGACGAACACAGGAGAGGTGGGGAAGGCGGAATTCAGCGGATCACAAGCGTAAAAATATTTCCGTGACCGGGACTTGAACACCGAATCTTTCTACTTTCGAGGCGGATGCTCGATTCCCGGGCAAGGCTCTCTGGGCACCAGGCTGTACCTATGTAGAGTTAAATTTTTTTCGGGCCCCAGATCATCCTGGGAAACCATAACCTGCACAGGGAAAGGAACTGGCCCCCTACCCTGATGTGTGAATATTCACACGCCGTATAGGGCTTAATAATGGGTGAACTCTACCATCACATACCAAACCGACCTTTGGGTTGATTACTGTGTTTATGAGTAAGTGTCTTGCCGATATTATAAGTGGCGTAAGGTGTCTTGCCCATATTATATATGTTTATGTTGATAAAGTCCTGCTATCGTTTATTTTTCCGGGTTATAAATATCGTTGAAAATCTGCCGAGTTCTTCGGGAACCTGCTGTCAGCCATTAAATGCGTAATCAGATGCCATGCGTTAATAAGGGTAGACTAACTGGGTTAATGGGCGCCATAAACTTGTTCTTTTTATTTGATAATTTTATTTATGTTTCCCGATTCCTCTTGTGAATGCGCAGTTTACCCGACATAATTTCCTTCCGCTTTTCTCGAAAACTCAGTGAGATGCTCTCCGTTCCCTTTTTCGGCCTTTTGTGTTAGTTTTGGTGTTGGGCGTTTGGTCTCCGAATCACTTGTAGCACTCGTCAGCATCACTGACGTCCACGAAGTCTTGAATTTACTTCAAACATAATTCACCCCATCCCTCCCGTAACAGCTAGGGGGTTTCCACCCTTCGAGTTTTTTGTTGTTTTTGTTTATTTTTGATTTTTTCCATTCGCCCCCAAGTGGTAAGGGCGGTAATTACTTTTCGCTCGTCACTTCGCACGACATGTTGCCTTAGGGATCAAAAGGAGGGGTAGAAAACGAGTGGAGAGAAAAAATTGGTTAAAAAAAACGAAAAACACGAATTAGCGAGGAGGTCTTCAAGAAGGGGTTTGCAATTACGTCCCCCTCTCTCTCTCTCACTCTCCTACCCCCTCTTTACTTAATGCCACCCCCGCATTGACTCACCTTCAATCCCCCAACCCACCCCCCTGCCCCTCTTCCCCGAGACACACCCCGCCGCCGTGGAGTCTACACCGCCGTGGACTTTTCTTCGCAGTAGGCCTCCTCCTGCCTGGTGGTTGTGTTCCCCCTGCCGCCCCCTCCGCGCTGTGGGGGCAGAGGGCGTACGTAGCGAAGTGGCGGGTGTCGAGGAAGCGGGCGGGGGTGGGTTTGGAAGGAACCATTGCGGGGGGAGTGGGATGGGGAAGCGGTAGGAGCCGGTGGAAGGGAGAGAGAGAAGGAGTAAGGCTTTATCGATTGGCATGGTCGACTGTCTGGCGCCATTGTGAACAGCCGAGGGCGGGGCGGAAGGTGGGCCGGAGAAGGGGGGGAGTGCCTCAGGGAGGGGCCGTTCCAATGACGTGGAATGGGATGGCGTGGGGGAGTCGAATGGGATGGCGCAGGGAGTCGAATGGGGAGCCCTACCTACTGGTCGCTTCTTGCTGTTCGGTTTGTTGGCTGAGGAGGGAGTTCTGCGTTTTTTCTTTTGAATGTTTTTTTCTGTCGTGAACGTGTGCTGGAGGTAAGGGATCGGGGAGGGTTTTTGCAGGGAAATGAGGAGTAGAGGTTTAGAAGGGAAGAGGAGAGAGAGGACTTGAGTCACATGGTGGTGGGTTTGGGAGAGAACCTTTTTAGGCCGATGTTGAAGGAAGCCGGGGAGGGAAAAAAAGGTATATTTTTCCCTCACTCTCTTTCCCGCCCCCCATTCTCCCGCTGAAGATAAGGTGAGCTGCGAGAATTCCTACGTCAAACACCGCTTAGATCCCCAGGTTTAACTTTCGTATTATTTTTTTTGCAGGGGGGGGGTAGGAAATGGGAGAGGGTTCGTTGGAGTTCGATCACGTTGCGTAGGTCCCATCCCTCCCTCCCTCCCACCCACCCACCCTACACACACATAACCACCCTTCCCGCCACCCCTTTCGCCCATTCATCCAGTCCGCCGCCATTTTTCCCCACCTTCCCCTTCAGCCCTCGGCTCTTCATTATGTCTCCTTTCATCCCTCGGGAGAGGAAGGAAAGGGAAGGAAGGAGAGCTTTGGCGCTCGAAAGGGGACTTAAGCGACTAAGCCCTAATATTCGCTGGTTTTTAATGTCCGACAAGATGGGTGGGGGGGGTCCTCCATCACGACAACATTTTTAGTCTCTTCGTCGTCGTGTCGAGTTTTAAAGTATGGGAGAGATATCGAGAATTCGGGTTCTTCCGAAAGCGATATCGACTCGTTCGTTGTACGATCGAAATATTCTCGATTCTGAGAAACAACACAGAGTTTCCCCCCCCCCTCCCACTCGACATGGTACAGTCGTACGCCATGGCCCGTCGAAATGAATAAACGAGCGGGATCCTGTCGTGTGTTTGCTGTTTTTTTCCACGCAGGGTTGAATCACAGGTCACCCTTCAGATGTCCTTCGTTCTAGGGTCGCCCGATTTCGTTTCTCCCGCTGGCGACCCGTCACTCGGCCGGGCGACCCAATTGCTTTCCCTTCGAGTCGATTCCTTTTACCCTATCTCGTCCGAATTTATTCGTGCATTTCTCCCGTTGTCTCGCCGCAGAAAGGTTTTCTTGTAATTTCGAATGGGTTTTTCGTTCGTTCCCAAACATTTTTACGGCTACGTTCCAATTCTGAGCATGTCAGAAGGTCTCCTCGGTTTCCTGGAAGTATTTGAAGATTCACATCATCATCTTTTAAAGGGAGAACCATATCGTTGTAGCAATTTATCTCAATCCATTGCCGTTCTTTTCAGTTCATTATAGTTTGAAACTCCAATAGTACTTCTTATATCATCTATGAATTTATTTCTTGGCCTTCCCCTTCTTTTTTTCCTATTATTTTCCCCAATTATTTTTTTCAGGAACCTCTTATGTCTGAGAACATGTCCAATAAATTTAACTTCTCTCAATACTTAACTTCTATGTTGCTTTTCTTGCCCGTCCATCTTGTTCTAGTTATCCTTCTACAAATCCATGTTTCCAATTCTTCAAACCGAGCCTTTTCCCTCTTTCCCAATGTCCAAGTTTCCCATCTGTATAATAATGTACTCCAAATAAACGTGTTTGCAAAGGATTTTCCCATGCTTATAATTTCACGTGTTCGTTTCCCAAAATATGGTTTTTATTTTCATATGCCTTCTTCGCCCCCAGGCTACCCTTCTCATCATTGCTGAGGTGCATCTGTTGTCCCTTGTAATTACACTCCCAAGGTAGCAGAACTCTTTTTCTGCTTGGCTTATCATTTATTCCCCTATCATTAAATTTACAGGGGGTTCTGTCCTGTTTCTAGAAACTATCATAGCTTTGGTTTTCTCCACATTTATTTCCAGTTTCCATTTATACACAGCTGTGGACAGTGTTTTGAGCATTCTGTTGATATCTTTGATTGATTAAGCCAGGGTCACAATATCATCTGCAAACATAATTCAGTACATCTTTCTTCCTTCGTGGTTTCGAACATGAATTTCCAATCTACAGTGTCGAAGGCTTTTTTTCCAAATCAATGAAGGTAAGGAAAACCTTCCTGTTCATTTCTGACCGTAGCCCAGCATTGTCCAGGCCTGACCCGTGTTCGATTTCTTGGTGACGCCTTCAACTATACTTAATGAAATACAAATTAAACTTGTGAACAACATGTTTAATACACTTTTCTCATTCACGTTAGAGTAATTTCATTGCCACCGAGGTTTCCTTACAGCGTCATATAACCTGAGGTGGTCACGCTGTAACGAAACCTAGGTCGTAATAAAAATACCCTCATGTGGAAAGGCATAGTATATTCTTCAAGTCTACAATTGTTACATCTCTATGTCAGTTTCCTATTCCGTTGTCTCCCAGAATATCGTGCATCCCTGATTCATTTGAATTTCCCTCGACTTTCTTCCCTCTTCCACAAGCTAAGCTAGTGTTTTTTATCATTTTCCCTTCATTTCATGTAAGGCCACAAGAGACCAGGTTTCCGATCCATCGTTTGATCGGAAACCTGGTCAAGGAGTCGTAGAGGAAGAGCCTAGATAGGAGGTTTTTAAGATGTGGTCGTTGCGGAAGAGAATGGAGAAAATAAGTTGGACGAAGAGGAAGATGAGTGATGGAAGTTTTTAATCGAGTGGATGAAGAGATGAGGTTGTTGCTAGGGTAAACCCGAAGAAGGCGGAAGTAGTGGGTGGAGGGGAGACTGAAAGGCGTGTGTCGAAAGTGGTACTGGAAAGTGGTATTTTCCTTAAGGAACTAGACCACGGCGAACTCCTTTTTCTTAATATGGATACTTGCAGAACCAGATATATGAATTTTTGCATCACCAGAGTCCAGAAATTACAAGCCAAAAAGTCATTTGCAATCATTCTTTGTACCGGTTTTTTTATTAAGACAATTCTCGTTGATATGAATTTCGTTATTCATTCGTTTTGAATTCATAATTTGAAACGATAGGGGTAGGTCCTTGAAGTGTATATTTTCCCTCTCTTAGCTTTTAATCTTTCGTGCAGAATTCTCCTTCAATTTGAATATCGGGAGTAGGTAGCTAATGGAAATGTTTTGACTGTATCACCTGTCTTAAGATTTGGTTTGTTAATGCCTTGCGTCATTCCTCATCGCTGAATTTAGACTAATAGAATGTCAAAAGTTGGATGGAGATGGTGCCTATCTGATTTCTCCACAAGAGTTTGACATTAGTTCGATGGCTGTTGATAATACACGGGTTTTGGAGTTATCAGCAGCTTTGTCAATTGTAAGTGTATCAAGTGTAATATTCACGCCAGGACCGGTTTTTAAATGGCAGAAGAAACTATGTGGACAAATTATGAGACGTGCAAAAATTTAAGAGTCGATAAAATTCGATCGTTAACCGAATCGACCGCGCGACGCGTATTTCTCTCGGAGGGTTGGCCTTCGATGTTAAGCATCTGTTTTCAGTCAGTACTCCGTAATCGCGATGGAGCGTTATAATCCTTTGAACCGAACCTGAAATGATATGTAGAAAATATCGTTCCTGAAACACGCCATCTTGTTTATAATGTTTATTTGGGACTCCATATTTGTTGACATTGTTGCCATGGATATAACCGGGAGAAATTATAAATAAGTAAAAACATAGGGTTTATTGATTTATTGATGGATAAAAAGCTCTTAATTCCAAAAATGAAACAAAGAATCCGAATTTTCGGGAAGTTTTCTTCAGCTAAATTTCACATCCCTGGATAATTTAAATACGTACTTGTATGCAAAATGCCTTTTGTGAAACGCGCCATTTTGATTATTTGAAACTCGATAATAATTACTATTGTTGCCATCAACTGAGACATGTTTATTCTATTGGAAATTGTTCCCAGGAAATATGAAATTGAAGTTTTAGAAATATGGAGTCTGAACTATTTGCACGAATCATTCTGTCATCAATCTCATGGCGTTATTTTCTTCGTGTTTCTAAGTACAGCGATGGGCTATTAACCGGAGGACCTGGGTTCAATCCTGGGCAATGCCTCCGGGCACTGTCAGCTTCACCCGAGCTGCAAGTAATTTTTCCGTTTGACTGGGATATACCTGGGAAACCATATGCGGCAAAAAGAAAGGAACTGGTCCCGCTAGTTCCATGTAGAAGTGTGAATTTCACACCCCGTTGAGCTTAATTGGCAATATGACCTCTGGCCTCACTTATAAAACCGACAATCGGGTTAATTACTGTGTTGGATAGTGTATCGGTAATCAATTCAATTTTAATGATTCCTTCGTCATACGTTATTTCTTTAGGTCCGTTTGTGTTCATTATCCAGAAACGGAAATTTTCAATCTTCGAATCTGTGTAACTACTAGTCTCCTTATGTATCCAACACCGACTTTATTAAGTCGAAATATTTCTCCGGAGTTATTTTTGTCTTGAGCGGAATGTTGGTCGACAGTGAAATGAATTCGACTATTTCTCGAATCAGGCCAAATTATTACTGACTTTAACACTGGTTTCGACCTACCCCTTGGAAATTGAAGCGTCTGATTACCAATAACCTACGTTTTACGGCCATATAATTTAAGTGGAATTTTCAGGGGTTGCGATGTAAGTGGGAGAGAGAGAGATATCTTGAGAAGCAGGTTATGAAGAAGAAGAAGTGGTATTTCACTTTATTTTTGAGTGCCCTCCCAAAGCAAATGCGACAAACATTGTTTCCCATGGAGACAACATTCGTTTTTTGTTTGTCGTATGTATTTTTTTCTTAGCAAGAGTTTTTTTTCGCGAGTCAAGGTTGTCTTGAGTGACTCGATTCTCTCATCATTATTTCATCAAGGGCTGAGGTCGGAAAGGTCAGTTAAGCGTGTACAAGCCGAGTGGCCAAGACGAAGAGGGCAGGCGAAGAAAAGTTGGCTTCTTCAACATTCCCAGCCCTACCTCTCCAATTGTCGGACTTGTCGCAGGGCGCTTTAAGGGATAAGAGTGACGTCTTATATCGGGGACAATTCACATAATCTTATCCGAGACAAATTAATGCGTTAATTAATCGTGCATTATCAAACAACATGCATGGCCGATTATGAAAGCAATGACTTTGTTGTGACTCGACTATCCGTGGTAGCAAGGTAAAACCTGTCGGGAAACGTGGTAAAGGGTGTGTCCTTCCAACTCAGCCGGTCGCCAGTTTGCTCCGAGCAGTCTACGCGTGAAGTGTGTTTTTCGACTTAGTAGCACGGAGTTCCCCCAAGACAATGTCCCCAGCCACACGTCCTTCATCGTTACCTACTTCCTGGTCCGGAACGCCACCCCGGTGGTCGCCCAGTCACCTTATAGCCCCAAATTGGCTCCGTACGACCTTTTTTTGTTTCCCCGATTGAAGATAGAAGCTGGCATTGGGAGACCGTGGAAAATATCCAAAAGCATGTTACAAAGTTCCTGAGAGACATTCCCGTTGGGGGGTTTAAGGGTGCCATCGGGCGTTGCATACACGTCTTTGCTAGTGTATTGATGCAGGGGGAGCGAGTATTTGGAAGAATTTTAAGTATTTGTACGATCAATAAATCTATTTTTACCAGGGACTGCGCATTAATTTTATATTGGACCCTGTGTGCACCTATGCTAAGGTTTTGATAGTCTCCCACTGGAACAACTCTTCCAGCCCCCGAAATAGCCCTCAGCTATGAAGTTCTTCCCGGGGAAATTGCCTGAAAAGTGACTTGGGTGTAAAGAATCAACAAAATCAGTTTTTTTCTGAGTAAGTAATCCTATCAAATTAATTTTCGAGATTTTTGATATGATTGAATTGGCTATGTCCGCTCCATTTACAGTTGATAATTTTAACTGCGGGACATTCCTAATACTGCGTCATAAAAATTGTAAGGGACGATAAAAAAATATGCGCAATTTTTTATAACATTAATGTCAAATAAATACAGTGGATGATGAAGAATTTAACTTAATATCCTAATAAAATAAATGAAATATAAATTTCTTAACTTAAATTATTTCTGTGATTATGCTATTCGTGATAGTAATGATTTTGCATCAATAAAATTTCTTTTTTTCTATCGATTCCTCCATCGTCGCCGGCCCCGGTGGCGGCGGGTTAACGTCCTCGTCTGCCAAATCCAAGGGTCGCGGGTTCGAATCCCGCCAGGGTGGTTATTTCTCCACCAAGGGCTTGGGTGTCTGTAATCTTCTGCATTGTCGTAACTGTTGTGTTGTCATTGTTGTCCGATGTTCAGGCCAAAAAGTGCTGTTTTCGGACTAGGAAGAAAAAATTAAGTGAAAACAAATGAACGTTTTATTCCGTGTACTCTAAAAACGATCGACCCAATGTTTGACAATTGATGCTTACTATTTCGATGACATATGGAGGCGTAAAAATTTGAGTATTCTGATTTATCCGTGTGTCAAATCTGTTTAATTAAATCCGTAAGTATATCCGCACTGTTTGAAATGGATAACATACATCCGAAATCGTCTTTATTTTGGAAATTAGATATTTGCGTTTTCTTAATTGTCATCTTCAATCGCAAGCAAATGGCAGCGTTTGTTTTTTTTAATTCCTTTCGCTCGCCATGTCCTTATGAAGTTGTAAGCATTAGCGTGGATATCTCTCTCTCTCTCTTTCTTGAAGGGCAAACCTACGAAGTAATTCTGATTGAATTTTCTGACAATTTTCTCACAATCTATGTAGAGTATTTAATGACATTCCGTTGATGTTATTTTGATCTTATCTTGACACCGACATTATTCAAGTTTGTGTGATTGGATATACGGATATTTTATGTGATTTATGTGTTTATGTTTGTAAGATTGAATAGTTTACGTGATATGGAATGTCGGATTCTTTACTCCGATTTGTCGACAGAATTTTTCAGGATGATGACATTGATTGTTTTCAGTCACATTTCTCGTCTTGGCAGGTTCACAAAAAAAAACATTTTTTTAGGTGGAAGACCTTCGATTTATCTTTATAAATCCGTCTTGCTCTCGTGAGTCCTCAAGTAAGAATTGGTCCTCCAGATGGCGTCCTTACTCGTAATGTTATGTAAAAAATTGTTTCCGTCGCATGCATAATGTATCTGAGCTGCAAAGTGCAGCATCCGTCTTAAAGATTTCAGCGTTGAAATTTTCAAGGAGTTGAAGAGATATTTGCGAAATAGGATAGGTTGGCTTCTCTTTGATTCGAGCGTTTTTTTATGTTTATACTCTCTCTTGCGCTAGGCAAGGAGGCTTTCTCAAGGAGGAGGGAGTTGATGACGGGGACGTTGAGTAGAGAGGTTAAGACAAGACTCGTAAAAACTCTGATACGGAGCGTAGGTATGTACGGCGCGGAAACGTGGTCGCTGAAGCAGGAGGATAGACGTAGATTGGAGGCTTTTGAAATGTGGGTGTGGAGAAGAATGGAGAAGGTGAAATGGACCGAAAGGAAAACAAATGAGGAAGTACTAGAGATGGTGGGGGAGGAGAAGGGTTTGTTGAGAGAAATCCTATGGAGGCAGGAAAAATGGATGAAAGGCGTATTGAGCGGTAGTGGAATGCTGAAGAAGGTAATAGAGGGGAGAATGTTGGGCAAGCGAGGTAAGGGTAGGAACAGGATAGGGATGTTGGACGGGATGAAGGGATGAAAGAAGTACACACAGAGATGAAGAGGGACCTGATGTAGAGTAGGTTGCTGGATTGGTTTTGTTTGGAGTTACATAAATGTTTATTTGATAGTTGTGTCCATCGAAAAACCTACCTTAACCGGTAGATTACCTAATGATGATAACTCTCTTTCTTAGAGTGCGTCTTGTCAAAATATTTTCGAAATTTCAATCCGCGGGGAAAATTGCCTCCTCCTCGGAAGATAGGGATGAAACGGGTGGGTGGTTTTGTTAAATAGCAGCCCCGAGGTTTGTTTCTCTCCCCCTAATCGCTCCGGCACGAATTATTAATCTGGGCGAAGGTACACCCGCCAAAAATAAAAAAATTTAAAAAAACATGCCATTTTCATAATCTATGAGTTTCGTATCTGATGATGATAGATGACATCACTGTTCCCATGGTGAATATTTCGTCCGGTTTCGGTCGATGAGCGATCGCGGAAGGTTTTGTGGTCGGGAAATTGAATAAAAAATTTTAAAAAAAACGAAGATCTCTCAGTCCTCTCGGGTCCACAGAAACGATAAACTCGTGTCTTTTTGTTCATATTGTCCTTGGTGCTTGTGGTCCAGTGAAGGGGAAAAACGATCACCTGTGTCGGCGTTATTTTCGGCGTTGCTTGGCGCTTATAGCACACGCTTCGGCAACCGGTCTCACGGACGGGTTGGCATTTTAAAAGTCATCAGTATCGGTGCGGAAAATAATACGAGAACGCGCTTGACAGCCAAGGGCAAGACGATTTTGACCTTTCGCCCACGGAGGACTCTGTGGAATTTTTTTGTTATATAATCGGAAAAGTCACGACTTCTGCACTCGACTCGGGAACGATACAGGTATAGCAGCTCCTCCCTCTTTCTCTCTCTCTCGCTCTCTCTTTCTCTCCCCTCCACCGTACATAAATAAACATATATCGGAATAATGTAAATGTG
Organism: Hetaerina titia; assembly: GCA_037158775.1. Classification (NCBI taxonomy): domain Eukaryota; kingdom Metazoa; phylum Arthropoda; class Insecta; order Odonata; family Calopterygidae; genus Hetaerina; species Hetaerina titia. The sequence goes on along the minus strand of CM073775.1, from coordinate 27,384,739 downwards.
ATGTTCAAAAGGTTTTCGCTATTCCACCTGCATTTAGTTCGTCCGTTGACAAATGAGATATCTTCATGTCTCTACGACTACTCATGATCATTATGGGAAGGATCAACCCCTGCCATACTCTTACCAATGGGCAAAGGATGGGTGGGGGTGAAATAGAGAGGAAATATAAATGAATTAATGAATAAAAATACATGAATAATTCTAATTAAATAAAAAAATACAATAAAATGATGTAAAGGGGGTTGGCACAGAAAAGCGATTAAACCAGAAAAATTATTTTAAAAAACCCTCCGACTAAGGTGTGTACTAGATAGCATTGACCATTATCAAGCACTCGCCATTCAAGAGTAGGGCTAGGGTTGATTCTTCCCATAATATCCACACGACCGTAGTTACCGTTTGTTTCAACATTCAATCGCTCTCTGTTTACATTTATTTAGTCCGCGTCTCAATTTTTTCTGAATTTTCCCTCTTTCTATCGCCTTCATAAGCTGTCGTGAATCGACTGTATGAGAATATACATGTAATTCGTCCCGTGGTTTGTGGTATCCGATGCAGCTTTTATTCTGCACTCATTCGACGCAAATAGTCCTGAATTCGCATTGATCCTGTAGCCACGTGATCTCGACAGTGGCGGATTCGAAGGAGAAAGGGTTATTAATACATTCGTGCCATCAGAGAAATTAATATCAGTCATACGCCCGTTACTACTCTTTTTTGAAACGCCCCCCCCCCCCCATGAACGTAAAATTATCCAACATTATCAAAAATTATCCAGGGTCATTTAAAATTACTGCTATTAGAATTCAACAATTTCAGAGCGTGAAAATCATTCGCCATGACCGAGATTCGAACCCGGATCCCTCTATGTAGTATGCCGGGTGATTTAGTCAGTTAAGCTACCAAGGCATCCTCTTACTCTCCGAAATTTTGTTGGCTTTAAAGGAACATGATATCTTGACGAAATGCCGTTCATACAATGTCACAGGCATTCGTAGTCGCGCGCGAAGCTCCACAGTCCATGAGGTTAAAGCGACTTTAAACACAATGGTGTTTTTAAAATTTATTTTGGTACCATGAAAGCCACCGCTGGGGTGTGTGGTAGGGGGTGAATACAAACCAGACTAGTTTTGACCCGAATATAACCCTACCGCGGTCGGACAATGTTATTATGATCCCTTATTTGTCGTGCACAAAATGAAATCTTAAATCTATCTGTTCTACACTTAATCTCTCTAATTTTACTGATATGATCTCTCCTACCGTAGTATACGATGGGGGTAATAATAATACATTTTACAACATCACTTCTAAAGGGGCCTCCTTCCAATTCATATGCAAGAGATTCAGTTTGTAATTTAACATTCGCTCCATTTGGGTGATTCCCAGCCTAGCTGCTCTAAGATAATGCTGTCGTAGAATATAAAGCTGTTATATGATAACACTGGTGCAGAATTAAGCTATTCTCTACCTTTTTGCAAATTCCAGGAAACTGCGGGAGATGACGTGACAGTAACTTATAACGGTCCGCTAAATGTACATTACAATGCAAAAATTTCAATCCCTGTCGAGGCTAATTATTTTTACACTCCGAAATGTTTGAATTGTAATGGACACTTTGCGAATGACCTCCGCACCTTCTGTAGTTTCTTTAAATTTACTGCGATTAGTTTTTCTTTCAATTTAATAAGTGATTTTCATTGATTTCTTCGAAAGAACACGTTTCATAAAATTATTTTTGTTCGCGTATAAAAATAGCATCCTCTTAAAGACGATTTATATATACAGGGGATAATGGACCACGGAGGATGATCCAAGTCCCATCGAAAAACAATCGCACACAATAAAGCTGTGGTAAACTTGAGCGAAACGTCGTTCATACGAGGTACGTGTATCGTATCAGATTTAAGGAAAGATTTTTGGATTGGTCCTCCCGAGCTAATATTTATTTCTGAGCTTCGTGGGAACTTCTCTCATTTTTTTTCTTCAATTCTCCACAACTTCCCCCTGTCTTCATTCCTTCTTAGAACTCCACTCTCTTCCTCTCTTTATACACCCAACTTCTTAAGCGTTCTCCCCTCTATGCAACGGTCTTATCAAAATCCCACTTAACCTTTCAATATATCTTCCATTTCCTCCTCTCTCTGCGCTCTTCATATTCCTCCCAGTAACTTCTTCTTTTGGTCCATTCTGTTTAAAAAAAAACTCGGTGTTATGTCTTTCTCTCTGATAAAGAAAACTGTTTCTTGCGTGACATGGTGGAAAATCTTCATGTTGAAGTTGTAAAATAACCAACTTTGCTTCTCCTCATAGATACATTCTATGTAAACATTGAATTGAATTCTGTGAACATTCTCATAGAACAACTCTATGTGGAAAAGCCAATTTGGTTATTTTTCAAATTTCCTCCTCTCTGTTCCACTTACTTTTCTCCATCATACTCCGCCATACCCTCATCTCAAATGTCTCAAATCTATCCTCGTTTTCCCATTACCTCAAAGACCAGGCCTCATACCCATCAAGCACTACGTTCCACATTAAAGTCCTTCACTAATCTCCTCTTCACGTCGCTGCTCAGTGTACGAGTCATCAATAATCTTCTTCTTACAAGCACCGAATTCGCTGGTGCAATTCCTCTCCTAATGTCCCCACGATAATGTCTCTCTTCCCCTAAAATATTGCTCAAATACGTGAACTATGCTCCATTTAAATGCCTCCACCCCGTCCTCTAAAATACTTCCTAAATGCGTGAACTACTTGAATTGGCCTACTTTATCTCTTCTTACTTTGATGTTTAATTTAGCTTTTCCTATTTCTGGAGAGCGAACTATGACATCATAGAAACAAATTCTCTCGTGCGCTCAAAACAAAAGAATAAAAAAGCGCTTAATTGTTTCCGTCGTTTCGACGGAAGTGTGTGTGTGTGTGTGTGTTTGTGTATCCTTAAATCTCTCTTCATGTTTCCGTTCCGAGTGAACACCGAGTTGAGAGAGCAGTGAGCGTGCTCGTTGCGGCAAGCGGACTGGCACCACGGGCGTATTGGTGCCAGGCTCCCTCTCCTAACTGGGTGCCGCTTTCCATCTTTTGGTTGACATCGACAAAAACGAACGCCACCAGCCTTTTTTCCCCACGCGAGCTACCAAGACGAAAATTTTGAGTCCGAACGAAAATTATCGAATCGAGCAAATTTTTATTTTATATACTTGTGTGGGGACGGAGGTTATTTATGGTGATCTCTTTTTCATACGGTCGTTTTCAGACTTATAAGTTTCGATCATTGTCTCTTTTTATCACTGTCTAACATTTTAAAGTTGCATTTCTGGAATAAAACAATAATTATTTTCCATTTTTAGAAAGCCTCATTTATCATTTTTAGAGTAGTTTCAGTATGATCACACATCAGATGCAGGGAAGACAAGAGTCTCAACTTCAAAAAAAATATTTTTATTATGCGATAAAAATTTAGGAAGCAAATACAATATGCCAGTTCAACTAAAACTCAAATACATGTATTATTATTAACGTATGTAATAATAAATGTAATATGTATTATCGGTAATCTTCCGGTTAAGGTACTTTTTTGGATGGACGCAAACTATCAAATAAACATTTTATCACTACTAACAAAACCCAATCCAGCAACCTAAACTACATCAGGTCCCTCTTCATCTCTGTGTGCCTCCTTCCTCCCTTCATCTCGTCCAACATCCCTATCCTGTTCCTGCCCTTTCCTCGTTTGCCCAACATTCTCCCCTCTATTACCTTCTTCAACATCCCACTTCCGATCAATACGCCTTTCATCCATTTTGCCTTCCTACATAGGATTTGTACATATTGCTACATAGGGTGGTAGATGGCAATTTATATTTTTGTTTTTTTTTCGTGGAAGACACGACCGAAACTTGAAATATATTTCCAGTCTCAAGATTTCGATAAAATAAAATAAGTTTTTTTTCTTCCCCGTAAATCTTGACTTTCAAATTCTAAAAGGAAAGTCGTATCTCTGTCGGTTTATCTGCTGGGTCTGCCATAAGTCTTTTGTTCCGAGGATAAACACTTCCTGCTGCCTTTCTTGTAGATTTTTTGGAGTTCAACTTTAGCATTAAATATTGACGTAATTTAAGATCCGCGACGGTTGCCCTGAGTAGCGGCGGTTTGTATTCGTAAGGTTTTTTTTGAAGAATTTTGCCATTTTGGAGAGCATTCACGAATTTTCTCATTAGGTTTTGTCTATTACTGAGTGTAGAACTGGAAGAAATTGCGCATTTTTTTTTATTTATACGCATGTCTTTTGGTTCTTCCGTTATCAATGGATATTTTTTGTGACAAATGTCCTACTTGTTCGAAAGCTAATTATTTTCTTAGCATCTCTTTCCGTTCCTTCTTGACGCTCAGCAAATTACCTGAGCGATTTACTGTAAGAAAGCTGCGCCATTTTCACTCAATCTCATTTTCCGATATTCCGATGCATATCTTTAAGTTTGTGCTTTCACTAGGTAGCATCTAGGTGAAAATTTTATTTCCCCTTTTCGGTTTTTTTTTAACAATTAATTACTCTCCTTCTTAATCTCCTACGTTTACTGCTATTATTTTGGAAATTTTCGTTGCCAACTTTCTCATCGTCAGTACACCATAGTCGTCTCAGTAAGGAACGCGAATGAAAACTCATGACGACCTTTGAACTGTGAACGGAACGACCCTATTCGTGCACGTGTTTTCAGTCAGAGTCAAACAATGATCATTCTCGTGAGCCAATGTCGAAATTGAGGAAAATTTTCCTAATGGAGCGTCTAATGTAAATTATGCTTAAGACGTCGTTCTCGTAAACTTAATTAAAATATCTCAACTTTTCCTTGGGTGCATGCACTTTCATGAAAGTTCTAGCATATCTTTTGCGTGACCGCTTAACTTTCTTTGAAAAAATGAGATAAGTTTGAGCTTCGAATTAAGCTCTGTTGACCTTTTAAAAAAATATACAGATATTCATATATTTAAGACAAAAATCGTGTTAGGGTCACTTTGTTATGAATTTTAAGTTGAGCGGAGCTCGTTTTTAGAACAGGGTTAACCCCTATCTTGCGCACAAATAAATGTAACCTTTTCACCGAGAATAGGAATTAGTTAAATAGTTCAGAACTCGTTTTAGAACTAAGTTAACCCTCATGCATCGCGCAAATAAATTTAACTGACCTTTTCATCTTTTGAATGTTAATTAGTTGGAGAAGTTATTGCGGTTTGCGAGAAAGAGATAAGCCAAGCTAGGTATTAAAATAGGAATTCGGAGATTAGAACAATTGGATCAGTTTACCCGTCTCGGAAGTGTTTTGAACTAAAATTGGCTAAACTGTTGCGGCACGGGAAGGAGAATTGCGTCAGGCAAAGAGGTTTTCTCACAGTAAGGAGGGAGTTGATGACGGGGACGTTGAGGAAGGATGTTAAGAAATAGCTCGTCAAAACTTTGATATAGATCATGGTTTTGTGCGACGCGGAAACGTGGTCATCTGGAGCAGGATGATAGGCGTAGATTGGAGGCTTTTGGAATGTGGGTGTGGAGAAGGGGAAATGGACGGAAAGGAAAACAAACCAGGAAGTGCTAAACATGGAAAAAAGGGAGGAGAGAAGATTGTTGGGAGAAATCTAAAAGAGGATGGAAAAATGGATGCAGAGAGTTTATATTGGAGATGGGATTTTTGAGACTGTTGTGCGTTAGACAAACGAGGGATGGGATGTTGGAGACTGTTGTACATTGTCAGCTGTAGTACGTTAGACAAGCGAGGGAGGGGATTGAAATAGGATAGGCATGTTGAATGGAATTTAAGGGAGGAAGGAAGCATATTTGATTGAAGAGGGGTTATGTAGCGCTGGTTGTCAGGTTATGTTTTGTTAGGAGAGGCAAGTGTCCATCCAAAATCTACCTTATCCGGTAGAATACCTAATAAAAATTAGGGTAATAAATAAGTTTAAGTTGAGTTGGTCTTTCGTTGGACGTTTTCAATCCCAATATCTTCCATAAATAGATAATAAATAAAATTTTGCGACGAATTTGTACAATTTGTCGTTGTCATCCCCAGTGTTCATTGCCGTCTCACCCAGAGCTATCCGGTTAAATCTTTCTGATCAGTTCATCACCTTCTTCTTATTCTTTCGCAGGGGAAGCGTATCACAATGCCAGCACCGGAAGCAGCTGCACATGAGCTGCCCCCAGACATTGGCATATGACACCAACTCCACGACGCTATCGTCCACGAGCCCGTCTGCGACCTCGTGTCTGCCTTCGGCCCCTCCCCTGGATAACAGCCCCCTGGGCTGCATCACTTCGGACAACGGCAACAAGGGGAACTGTGTGGGGAAAGAGAAGACCACGACAACCGAGGGCAACATGGGGAGGAGGACAGTCGACGCGTTCACGCAGGGCGGGAACATGACGCAGCAGCAGATGAGGGAGGACCAGAAACAGCATCACAGGAGGCAGCATAAAAATGGTTCGCAGAAGACACGCACCTCTTCTAACCAGCAGCCGGACCTGATCCAGCACGCGGTGGAGTCACAGCACCAAAAGCAGCACCAGCAGACTCAGCTGATCAGTTCACAAATGTGCAACACGAAAACTGAAGAGTGAGTAGTGATTGTTTTTTTTTTGGCCATTTCATTCTTGCCTTTGAATGTTTCGAGGGAAAATCAATTTAATTTGTTGAGTTTTTTTTTTGTTTATCAAACGTTCCTTCAAACAAAATGGTGATCTCGTAAGTCCATTCAAACGTTATGTGCAATTTTCGAGTGCATTAGAAAAATAATTGACAAGTCCCAAAACCTCTCTCTTATATGCAAAAATTTACGGAATACAATGCAGATTTAATTATTCACGTTTGTGCGTTCTTTAAAATAAAAGAAACTTAATTCAAAATTGAGGTTCATCTTTGTATAAGCCGTACATTTAACACCATCATTAAACTACCTACTACTAAAACAAGACTCATTTCTTGTAACATCAAATTTGTCGAAATATGTGTTAAAATGTCAGCGTATTGAATGGCGAGTTTGTGCATTAATTTGATTTGGCCATGTTCAGCTTAGATACTCTCTATATCCTTGCATTATTAGTATTAGGCAGGTATTTGTTAGTTGATTTTCCTCCCAAAGTTAGCATGTTCACATCAATCATTATTAATTGCATTGTAAAAATATTTAAAAGATGAACGTTATTCTTTGTTGTGAACTTTTGGAAATCGTATATATTTTATTAAATTTTCTTATACATTATTTTAATACATTGGATAAATATCATTCTGTGCATAATGTATTGCTTAACGTACAAAAGTTGCCTGCGTCCCTTTTTATGTTCGAACATCTTACTTAGAACAAGGATTTATGGCAACTGAGGCTTATTCCAATTTAGAGTATCTCACAAAGAGGTAGAGAACAAGTTTGTTTTTTTCCCTACTTTAAAATAACTTGATATCCTGTCAACAAAACTTAATAGTCTTCTTGACGAATGTATGTAGGCTAACATGAACAGGCTGTGGAGTAATAGAATAGAATAATTGAAGAATCAAATGCCCATTAAATTTCAGTTTTGAAGATTTACAAATTGTTGCAAATGAAAATCTTGTTATGTAAAAATTAAATCAACTAAATTGTTTTGAAGACTATTTATTTTCATTGTTTATAGCAACACGCACGGCAATCACAATCAAATGAAAGAAACATTGCAAATTTACCCATTGGAATTATCATATTACGCATATATATTGTCCCAAAATGTTTTATCAGTCAAATTTTCAGACCTTCTAAACCAACGCAGGATCAGAGGGACTGTCTGGAAGACTTAAGTTAAAGATTCAATTAATGACGAATTCGTCAACAAATGAAAAGTTGCCACTATTTGGCCATTGTCGTATTCCAGTTCTACCAAATCACGACTGAAGCTAAACAGTTATTTCTGAACTAGAGGGACAGACCCAAAACAGTTGTTTTCTAAACTGTTTCCAATTTTTCTTTGACATGGCAAGATATCACCCTGATTGCGTGTGTTTAACGAGCACAATATCGTTCATTGTAGCATGTAAATAAACATGACAAATGTTCCATTACTATCACGCCTGAAATAAATATTAATAAAATAATAGCTTTGAATGTTTAAGGTTACTACAATATTAATGCAGTTCATGATTTGTTACAGATAGATATGAGTGTGAGTTTATGATGATAGCATATTACATGAATTGTATAATATGTAATTCTATAGAGGTTTAAAGTTTAAAGACAGATTTAGTATGAATTTGAACGCTGCAGATCTCTCGGCCACTTAATATTTGTCACTTAGCTGCCAATTTCTCAAAACCGGCATTGCGTACTGGTTTTTTCCAAAGTAATCAGTTGCAGCTCTTTATAAATAGTATTTTCAATGCCATCATTAATTGAACCCAAAATAAGATTCGCAGTACAGATGGCTATATCAGAGTTATGTGGGTTGCCGTATCTGTAGGATATGTGGATTTTGCTCTCGCGTGAAGTTCGAACTGGAATATCAAATTATAACTTAAAATTCTTAACTTCTGCAGAGGATTGAACTGAGTGTGAAATGGTTTGCGATTCCATGTGGTTATTAGTTTAGTGTTTTGAATGGTTTCACTGGGAAATGTAATGTGTAAAATGGGAATAGTATCTCATCTTTTGAAAATCAAACGCAATGGATCAGCATGTTCCAATTTGAGATCATGCTGTTTGTGCTGACTTGGGAAAATATTGGAAGATTATTCAATTACGTTGAGCGTGAAAAATTCAATGAATTTATACGAGCAAATGTAAAATATTCCACTCAAACGTAAAATTATTATACTCCACTCGACGTTACGAATGACTGGAAATCTTCTCAAGTTTGTTGGTCGCCATTACTGGAGGTTTGTGCACAAGTTTGTTATTTCCTGCACGCAGTCATTAATATTATATTGTTTTCACCAAATATTTTTTTCATATTTAAAAATTTGCTAAAATTTTTCTAGGGGGTAAGAGATGTGAGATTTACCTGCAGAATAATATGGGATATATTGGTCAACGATAACATAATTACAAAAAAAAAGAATTGAATAGGATGGTGTTTGCAAGAGGCAACATTGGGACAAGAGACAATCACTTCTAATATTTCAAAATTGTTGCACAAAGGAAGAAATATATTATAAGTTAAAGATAAAGCAGAGTACGTGGCAGATTTACATGGTTCGTCCGGAAAATAAGTGTACTGATTTTTTCCAGCCGCTTCAGGCGCGCCCAACACCGCTCTGACGGGCTGCGATTGGAGGGGGGTATGTTGGCAAAAAAAATGCAGTCGGCTCTGAGCTGTGGTGTAGTGAGGAGCTCTGTTAAAGCGAACCTCCACGCTCGACCCACGTCACGGAACGCGATGCCGAAGTTTTTGGAGCAGCGTTATTCTATTAAATTTGCGGTAAATCTTGGGAAATCGTCTACCGAAACTGTCAGTATGATTAACCAGGCTTACGGGGAGCCAGCCATGTCCAGAAACATGATCTTTCGGTGGCACAAGCTGTTCGTGGAGGGCAGAGAAGAGGTCGACGACGAACCACGGCCTGGACGCCCATCAACGAAACTCACCGACGAAAATGTGCGAAAAGTTCGCGATGTACTGAACTCTGATCGTCGTCTTAGTGTTCGGATGATAGCAGAGCAGTGTAATGTACCAAAAACATAGTGCACGAGATTATTAGGGACCAATTACAGATGCGAAAAAAATCACGACAATGCGCCGTCTCACACCGATCTTGTCGTATCGGACTTCTTGGCCAAGCACGGCGTGGCAACGCTGCCGCACCCGCCCTACAGCCCGGACTTGGCACCACCGGACTTCTTTCTGTTCCCGAAGATAAAGAGAAGTTAGAAAGGAACGCGATACGGGACTTTGGACGTCGTCAAAGAGGACGTGACGACGTGTCTTCGAGGTTCCCGATGATGCCGTCGCGAGAGCGTTCCAGGAATGGAAACGCCGCTGGAACAAGTGTATCGACTCACAAGGGTCCTATTTTGAGGAATATTAGCTTAAGATATGTAAAAGTGTAATAATTTTTTTTTCCTAAGCTCAGTACACTTATTTTCCGGACGAACCCTGTAATTATTCATGTTTGTTCATTTACTTCTGCTTGTAGTATTAATACTGCACAATCACAAAATCTGTCGTAAACTTAATATTATTTCTACTTCTGCTCTTCTATATACATACGTGTTCCTCACTTTGTCCATTTAATCTTCAGCATTTTCCTCCATTCGTATTGTACGATTTTGTTATTCATGTGTGGGCACGTTAGTTAATCTACTCAGAGAATTACTGTCTACAAAATCAAAATTAAACGTCCATTTTGTAAACTTACTTACGTACCATACTTACCCTTCCACGTTGGATTTGCCAGGAATAATTGTTAAATTATCCTCCTCATAACAGGATGATGGACGTGAACTCACCCGACACTGCAGATAACGGCATCCAAGTTTTACGGAATCAGCATCGGACAGTGGATCACATGGTGGGCTTGGACTCAGGAGGGGTGCCACACATACAGGGGCATTTGAACAATGACCTCTATGCCGTGCCGGTGAAGAGGCCAGTGGACCTTGGTTGTCGGGAGGTGTCAAAGGACCAGGTGGAAAGGTCGTCTTCCGAGGATAAGGAAGAAGTCGAGGACGATGAAGAGGAGGCTGATGACTCTGAAGAGGAAGAGGATGACGACTCTGAGGAGGAGGATGACGAAGGTCAAGGTCAGGAGCTGAGGTCCAATTTGAGGAGGGATATGCTGCCACCTGGATGGGAGAGGCACGAAGGTATGGAAACCGTGGTGATAACAGCAGTCAAATTGATGACACGCATGCAGTTAATTGACTTTCCAACCAAATGCTTATTTGCGGTGTCAATATTTACCATATGTTCACACGTATATGTCGATCCAGCATGTGTAGTTAGACTCCATAATTTTTATTTTAAAGTATCCCTTTTATTACATATCTCATTTATGAATCAACGCTGGTTTTTTTTTTGTTATTATTGAAATCTGCCAAGTTAATTTCAGTGAATTAACTTTATATTTTGCTCACGAAATTTTTTAAATGCGTGTTGTCTAAGTAACAAGGACCGAAATCCATGTAATTTAGTTCTTTTGACGGTATTTATCAAGTTTGTAAATTATTGGTATTTGTTTCAAGTTTTTCGTTTTATCGATGGTGTTGCCCACTGTCTTCATTCGTGAGATTTTGAATTGATGCCAAAATTCACTGTGAGTGCCACGAGTGATGCCCAAATGGTACTTGCTACCATTGCTGGCTTCTACCACTTTCCTGCAGCAATAAGTAGGTAGGAGTGGTGATGGTAACTTTTGGAGTAAGAAAAGTTATTACCATGGCGGTCTTGTTACGTGACAATTCAGAGTAGGTTTCAATATTTTTAATCCTGAAGATACCTTTAAGGAATGTAGACCAAGCATATGTTGGGTTCTTGGAATATGTTTCTAAATTATGCATATTAATCCTATTATCATGTACCCTACCAGTATATTAATCTTAGGTGTTCTCATCCTACAAAGTTTTAACACTCCTTCGTCGTACATATAGAATAAAATTTATAGATACACGGCAAGGTAAAGTGTTTTCATTCTTCAATAGCAGTTGGCAAATACTGTCCACACTTGAAATATTTTTTATTATTCACTTCTGTAGCTTGAATGGTATTGGTTCAAATGGGAAATTACCCCAGGTAGCAATATTTCATTTTACTCCTGAGTCATTGTGTAATGCCTTTGATGAGTTTGACAACAAATTGACATCATCTTTGACGAGTATATGAGTCATAATCATTAAAATAAAGATAAACATTAAGATCAATATCCTCCAAGATTTGCTATAGGTACACATTACGATTTCTTCCAGATGGAGACGGACCATACTATTGGCACATAAAAAGTGGTACAATACAGAGAGAGCCACCAACCCTGCCGACCAATGGAAAGAGTGAACAGAGGCCAAGGTCACTTGCAAAGGAAGCCGAAAGTGTGAGTATATCATCAGTCTTATAAACAAAAATGCCTGTAAATTAGGGTAATTTTAGAGTAATTTGTTATTGTAAGGTCACAATGTATCAAACTATTATTTCCTGATACAAAATTTATTTTATTTGAATAGTTTACCTTTGAAAACATCATAGTCCACGAAAGGGTAATTAAAAAATGTAAAAGACTTAATGATTACAGTTAGCATTAGAACAGTAAACAGTGTGAAGCCCAAGTCAGAATACATTAAAAAAGGCCATCGGAGTCAGTCTTGAACATTCCATTGCAAATCAAACTGCTCTGCACCCATATATCCTTCCTTCTTTGAATTTTTCCCAGCAAACATCTCTCCTTCCCTTTCACCATGCCTAGTAATTCATTTGTTCATTTTTCCTTCTATCCATTTGCCCTTTTCCATCCTTCTCCACAAAAACACCTCAAAAACCTCCAATCAATGTCTATCATCTTGCTTCAATGACCCAAGTTTCCTTGCCATACAAAATCACACTTCATATCTGAGTTTTCTCACTGATCTTTTCTTAATATCCATTCTCAACATCCCTATCATCAATTCCCTTCTCCTTATGAAAGTTTCTTTGCCTAATACAGTTAGTAATTCTACTACTTTGACCATCTTTGTCCAAAAGACTTCCAATGTACATGAACTGTTCCACATTCTCTAGTTCTTGTCCACTTATTTTAATGCTTCACTTTGCATTATTCTTTCTTAAAAACATTTTCTCTATCCTTCATTTTGTTTTCATCCATTTTCACCCCATGCCTATCATACTGGTTTTCTAATGTGCTTAGTAATGCTTGCAACCATTTGGCTGACTGGCAAACCTAATTGATTTTATGAATTCTCCACCAACTTTCATTCCTACCTAGAGGTCTTCCCATTGCCTTTTTAGCCATTATTTTTCCATATGTATTGAAAAGAATTGGTGATAGTGAGCATCTCTTAATCCACTATATAACACTGCCCATCCTGACTCTCTGTCCACCACATATATTATAAGCAGTAAGGAATGTACAGGAACACAGATAAGTTATCTATATGAGAATAAAATGTTCATTCTGTGATATGATTCTTAAATTTATGGGAAATGACATGTTCCCATTTCATGCATATTCCATCTTTAAATGTTTTCACAGCAATATCTCTAGAATGTAATGTCTCTGTGGAATGATGACCTAATACTTCAAATATGTATTTTATAAAGCCTAAAAAATAAGTAAAGTGAAAATTATGTCCAAACTTGCTTGAAATAATAATAGTAGAATGGAACATTGTGGTTTATAGGTACCTAATTAGATGAAAACTTCCCAATAATAGTTTCTTCCATCCATAAGTTTTCTTATAATAGGCTCAATGACCTTTTGGTTGAACCTTTCAATCGAAATCTTTTCATTTATGCTGATGGTAAGAAGTTTAAGAGCAGTTTTTCTTACCCTTCCATCATCAGAATCGATTTTTTTCAACCGTAGCATCCATAATCCTTCCAGATGTTTAGTGTATATAAATATGGAGACCCTACTTGTGATATTTCAATTCACCATACATGTCAGGTGTACAGAGAAACATAAACGGGACCCACCACCAATAGCATTGCAAGTCATGAAAATGGTGTGGAGAGGTTCATTGTGAACCTCATATAAGCAAAATTGTATAATTTTGGCAGATGCGTCCATGAGTTAAACAACAGGTTTATTTATAATTGTTAACTCAATTATTAAAAAACTCACAAATTGATATATTTCTGTCTTCATCATCCATTGTTTTTGTAGCTTGCTGACTTTATTGTAAACTTTTTTGAGAATTAAATTATTGATCTATTCATTTCTAGGCATTGAATAGCTTCCCAGCCCCCATGTTTAACACTGTGACTCGAAGCAGTACTAGTTCGGCACTGGAGGACTTGGATGGCAAGAAAAGAGAAGAAAGGAGAGAGGAAATGGCATACAAGTAAGTGTGTCTCAGCAATTTGTTTGACCCTAGTTCCATTATCCTTACTTGATTTTGAACATTACCTTAAGTAACGATAAAGTTGGTAAAGGGTTGTGAGATGATTATTATAATAGGACACACACAGTTAGCAGTGCCCTCCTCCTCTTGACCTTGAAGCAATCTTCAAGAAGTGTAATTAGGAAGCTGATTTTTATACTAAATGTGATTCACGCACTGGGTACATTTGGGTGACCACGTGACTGGAATGCATGCAAAACCTGGAATTGCCCTGGAAATCTAAATAAAATGTCCTGGAGTTTTTGTAGGATAAGTGTGAAATATGATTTTGTTTTTTCTTTCAGCAATTTAGTAGTTAGTCATATGTTATCACAAAGCTCGCACTCTACCATATGTCTCATTCTACATATTTGAATTACCAGTCGTCATTTTTTAAGCCAAACCTGAACAGGAGCCAAGAGTTACCATGAGCAGTCAACATTTTAATCTATGCATATTTCAAGTTATGTTGTGAATATTCGATTCAAATGTGTGTTTTGTCTCTATAATTTTGAATGCATAACTTTTCCCATGTTTGCAATCAAAGTTTTGAAAGTTATTAACTTTCATTTCATAACATCAGTGTTTGGATTGGTATAGAACTCAAAAAGAAAAATACATGGAATATTTATCAGAGAATAGCACACATCAGCATGGAAAATCCACCCTAATTTTAAGAAGGAAGTTCTTCTTTGTTCTATATTGAGTGTAAATAAAAACTGTAGGCTGTGCATATAATGCATATGTATAATTCTATTTGCCTAATAAATAGAATACATACTGCTTAAGTACTATGAGCAGTTATATTTTCTATTATTTTGAATGGAAATATGTCCAGATTACTGCATAATGAATTGACATAAGAATCTGGGAATAATATTCTAATTCAGAATATTTAATTGCCACTGTTTTCCACATTTCCTATGAATAGCATGGCCAATTAGCTATGTCTGACTTCCTGGAGACATTGAAGGATGTTCCAACATAATAGATATTTAAATGAGAAAAATCAGTAGTTAAAAAATTGGCAGGTTTAGGCATTTTCAGAATGCAGTAAAGTCTCAATTATACATGCTAATGGATGTATGATGAAACAAGGATAATTCAGAAAATTTGAAAGTGTTTTAAAATAGATTCAATTTTTACTAATCAAATAGATTTTTAAAAATAAGTGACTGCAATTGAGGAACAATTGAACTACCCTTTCCTTTATTGTGATTAATTAAGAGTTTTTAGCAATAGAAAGTACAATCCTTATCTGTTTTTCAGCAATTTCTATGAGGGTGGAATTATAGTAGGAAAATTGACAGTTTTGTTTATCAACATCACAAAAAGGTCAAACAAATCTCTTAAGGGTCGGGCGAATCGAAAAAAATTACTCTGATTTTAGTTTATTTCATCTAGCTTGAAAGTTTGTTCTGGAAAAAATATATTTTTTTACCTGGACGTCGTGTTGTCCCTCAAAAAATTGTGTACAAATTTATATCCTAAATTTTTCTGTATGTTACCTGCAGTCTATATCACCTAGTTCGAAATTTCACTCTTTGTTGACTGACAGAGATTTTCTTTGAATCTACAGGAGGAGAAGTTTCCCGGCACGATCTGAACCAGAACCAGTGTGCATTGGCGGGAGCAGTAGCAGTAATAGTATAGCATCAAGAGAGCGACCAATCAGGTTTGCCGTACGATCCCTTGGTTGGGTGGAAATAGCCGAGGAGGACCTTACCCCTGAACGGAGCAGTAAGGCTGTCAATAAGTGCATTGTGGATCTTTCCCTTGGACGCAATGATCTTCTTGACGTTGTCGGTCGTTGGGGAGATGTCAGTATAATGGTTCTTTATATATATTTGTAGGATTAAGAAGTATGACTTTAGAAAGTTGTCACTCTTTGAAATGAGGAATTATGTCAACTGGTCATTTAAATGTCATGTCAGTGAGGGGAATGAAATACTCCTCAATGAAGAGTTTTGTAGGTCTGCTTGTTGCCTCTATGAAAAAATAAAATTACCATGTGATACAAGCAACTTGCCAGGCAGAGTCAGTAATAACTTTGAACTTCTTTTAACAAAAATTATGATGAATGCATTTAACTGAGTTTCAAAGCAACCAATTATTCATATGAAAAATCATCTTACATGTTTTTCATAGAAGCACTTAGCTCAAAATTTGGCTCATAAGTTCAAAAGTCGAATTGGTTTATTTCTAAATATTTTCATTATTTGTTGTAATTGGGACTTGTATAAATATTGTGACATGTAAAATCATCAACAGTAGCTGCGATGCATGTGTGACTGAAAAAATTGTATTGATTACATTTTTAAAAATTTATGTGACCAGTAAAATTTGATAAACATTTTAATGGATTCATAGAGATAAGAAAGCTTCATAGAAACTTTCCATTTTCCATGTTATGTGAACAAAATGTTTGATAGTTTTTAATAGTTCTTTTTAATGATTTTTTTGTGTTTATTCCTAACATTTAAAAGTAAAATCATTTCATTTCAGGGAAAGGATCTTTTCATGGACCTAGATGAGGGTGCTCTCAAGCTAATCGACCCAGAAAATTTAACTGTATTAAACACTCAACCAATACACACAATTCGTGTTTGGGGAGTTGGCAGGGATAATGGAAGGTAATGTTATCATCTGCTATATATATATATATTTAAGATTTTAATGGTGAAAGTTATTTTTTTAGCTATTGAGATTATATTATTATCGTTCAGTATGCAAAATTTGCAGTTTAACATTAGCTTTGTCACATAGTTACTCTCAATTTAACATTTAATTTTAAAATTATGCAGAACTTGAAGGAAAACTAACAGGTGTAGGCTTTCCTAGACTGAAAACAGTACTAGAATATTGAAGCACCATATGTGAGGATAAAAGGTACTACAAACATGCCCTCACTTATAAACACTTAAGGAATATGCACATCAATGTTACCATGATCATTTTTATTTGCACACTAAAGAAATATAATTCATATATAATTTCCCAGAATTATCTTCCTCTTATTATTGATATGATATCATATTTCATGCTTCTTTGCAGTTGTGTGTGGCTAGAAATTCATTGAAAATTATATGTCTGATAGGGTATTAAATTATTCAATTAGTTAAATATGTTGTCTCCTTTGTTACATCAATACTGTAGCCTTTTGAAATTACACTGCCAGTTGGAGTCTTCGTTTTAATTTTTCCCTACTGCAACACACTTTTCTGTAGGTAATGAAATCAATGATGGTCTGGTGGTCAGCTGGGTTAAGCACAACTCTTTAAGACTGTTCATATTCAGTGACAGCTCAGAACATGACCTGAGATGTCCTTGTATTTTTTGTGAATCAGATTTATTTCGGAAGAATGACCAGTGGAGTGAAATGAACACTCTTCCTGCACATTTGGTTCATTATTTAATGGGCAATGGGGTATATTGTAAGGTGAGGCATCAAAACAACAGCATGAAACATAATCTTAAGGGAAATATGAAAGAAAAAAGCAGGTGTGGGGTTCATAATAAGAGGGTGTGTGATTAAATGCAGAGATTTGAACATAAAAACATTCCTCAGGAATAGAAACTACTTAATGTGGAAAAGATTTATATTCTGTAAACTAACTCCAGTAATCAACCTGTGGGTTGGTTTGAAAGATTAAGGTAGAGTTCACCTAATACTTAGGCCAATGACATGTGAAAACAGTGTATATTATTTGACACAAAATGTTAGTCCCTCAACTGAGTCATCCTCCCAGAGACATTTTTTTTAGCTATGGAAGAAACCTAGACAATTCCTCATGCTTAAAAAAATGTATTGCCTTGAATACCCTCCCATTTAAGTTTTGCTCAAAGAGAGAAATAAAGAGTTTGATTGATAGTGGACTATTGATCTCAAAAGTTTACTTATCCAGTTTAAGAATGAGATTGATATTGTGTAGCTGATTGTCAAAATTTACTCAACCACCACCAGCATCACCTTGCATTCCAAACAACTTTGCAACAAAAAGACTAATGTTTTTAAAATAAAAAATTATTATATTTTTTGTTAGTGGACATGTCATAACTTCATGACATCTTTACAAATGAAAAAAAATATTGAAGCAATACTCACAGGAAGTTTTTAACTCATCCACAGAATATTCCATATGAATTTTTAAGTGACTTTTTCAAATACTCGGCGTATCCCATGGGTAAAAGTTATCTAAACATTTTTTTGGATAGTCATATGCTAAAAATATATGATATATTTCAACATTCACTTTTTCAAGAGGATCCATTTGTAATAATCGGTGAGAAATCACCACATACTTTAGTGTTTTCTGACAGAAACATGAGGACATCCACTGAAGATAGTTGATAATTATCAATATAACCACTGCCAAATATTTAAGTGGATATCCACCAAAATTATTGAATTTCTAATAATATAGTATTGCCAAGTATGCCAAAAGTGTTATTTCTCTGTAATTTCGTATTTCAATGAGGCCACTTAAATGTATGGGCATTCACTAAAACAATGGATGTAGTTATCCACTAATGTAAGTGGATATCAATTTAAATTTTAGTTGACTTTTACTCATGGTTCATTTTAGTTTTTCAGTACTTTTAAACTACAGGAGTCTGTTTAAGATACTCGTGTATGCAGAAATAAAATAATTGAATAAAACCATGCTATTTATTGTATGTGTGAGTGCTGTAATTCAAGCCATGCTCTATAGGAAGCTACTCAAGAAATAAATTGTGAATTTCCACTCATTACTTCTGTCTGCATAAAGATGACAGTCTGCAAAGACTTCTACAGTTGACTTCATCTTGTCAATCCTTTTGGTGTCTGTAAATTATGTAACATCTTGGAGTATTTATCTTGGCAACACTGGTGGAGGTGCTATAAAACTCAGAGAAAAAATTATGCATTATGAAGTAGCTTTGTTTTAACAT
Source organism: Hetaerina titia (assembly GCA_037158775.1). NCBI lineage: Eukaryota > Metazoa > Arthropoda > Insecta > Odonata > Calopterygidae > Hetaerina > Hetaerina titia. Next base: position 27,365,758 of record CM073775.1, on the reverse strand, counting down.
AATACACATACCTAGTAGTACTATGCATATAGCAAAATGTAAATCAGAGTTGTTATTACTCTGTACGTAGTATGTTTTATTGTAGAGTGAATAGAAAATTTTATAGTTGCTTTTTTTTGGTGATAGCAATAGAACTGTTAGAACTTAAATCCCTTGCTGTTCTGTAAGGATTTGAACAAACAAAAAGATTTTGTCTGTACTCACTTGGCTAATTTATATCTCTTCTCTCATCATTAATCCATGTGGTGGTGTGCCTGATAACTCCAGGGAGAGGTAAACACAGTTCTGCTTTATAAATTAGTAGTTACGCATTTTAGATAGCCTCGCTGAAATGCATTTTGGGACATAGCATGAGCATGTGGAGTGTATGACATAGTCTTTTTTCTGTATTTGATTTCCTGGTTTAATTTAAATTAATGTGCATTTTATTTTTTATGGGATTTTTATGTATGTGCCATTGATATTTTTTATTGTATATGTGATTTGATTTCTTTTTTTTTTGCTTTGTTGATTTAAGGAAGAATTCAGCAGAATGGAGTGGTCATATCAATGAATGTATTGGAGAATATGAAGTAATTAAGTCTGATTAAGTCAAATTACTAAAGTTCATTACTTGTAGTATTATAATCAAGGGCCAAAACAGTAGGGAATAGATTAAAGCAGTTCCTTGTCTTAGCAGTAATTTTTGCAATAAAACATCTCAGTTACATATTTAGGGCATCAAGAGCAATTGATTGACAGTTTTCAGTGACCTTGTTTGGAGACATTGGAAAAGTTTAGTTAAGTCTTCAAAATGGAAGTATGGTGGTGTATAGTTCCATTATTTTTTTTCTTTAAGGAAAGAGCTTAGATTGAGGTATGTGAGAAAGGAGTATGGAGAAAACAAGCTGAACAGTCGAAGGCAAATGAAAAAGTGTTAGATATGAAAGAGAAAGAGGATATATGGTGGAAGTTTTTGGGTTACATTGAATAAAGGCGGAGAAAGTAAACAGAGGGAATATTTGCAGGCTGTGGGATATTTGAAAGATGTAATACATGGGTAATAATTGGGTAAGTTGTCATTAGTGCCATGATGGGGATAGGAAATGATGCAAAGAGCTTTAAGAAGGTAATAATGTGCAGCAAACCAATTTTACACTGGCAGGAAGTGGTTAAGAAATCCATGACCGTAAGGTTTGACCTGAAATGGATATGTGTTCAGTAAAATTAGCCATGTTGATGATATCTTGAATTGCATCACTCAGATGAGACTGGCAACATCTTCATTCTCATGTTTTAATGATATTCTTAATATAGCGGCTGCAATTTTTTCTTGTTGGTATTCTATTAGGCATATTAGTGAGTTTTCTGTACTGGCTACTGCACTCATTATATATATTATCCTATTATATTCCTCATCATATATATTGTCCGATATTAGTTCCTCATTTTAATGGTATGTGGGAGCTGGAATTCCATGTGCTCTTCCCTTCCTTTATCTCCTTTCATGAATGATTATTATGCGCAAGTAATTGTAATTTTAGGAATGCCATTAAGTTAAAATTATCAAATTGCTTATCAGTTGCATCAGACTCGTAATGATTCAATTAGATACAGTTGCATTGACGTTCCATTGAAATTTATTTTGTCATGATTTCAAACCTACCTAATCTTGTTTTTTGTTTGTGGATCATTTTGTCACATCAAGAAAATTAGGCAATGGCGGTCTGGCTTAAACTTTGCCTTGATGGTGTGGTCATTTGTACCTTACAAAGATGTGCAGAACAGCTTTATAATCTTTCACGAATTAAGTTCCAAGTCTTCTTTTTAAAAGTTTTGGCCCATGTTTTCATCGTATTTCCTTCTCTTGCATTTCCAGCTTTCAATACTCATATCAATGCTAACTCGTTCCACCATTCAATTCCCATCCCCGATTCTTCGGTCTCCTTTAAGTTGCTCAATTCTCAAATAGATACAAAATTAAAGTCTTCATTCATGAGTATAAATCCTTTTTTAGAATGATTGTATACATAATCACAAGAATGGGATTTATATCAAAAGTTAAGACATTTTTTTAGCAATACTATTCCCAATTTTACATCTTGAAATCCAGTACTATTAACACTTAAACCTTAATAATTAGGACGTCTATGCAACTTTACAAATGACCTTAAATTACAGACTCAACTCAGCAATGAAATGTTGACTCTTTTGCAGGATACGGAATCCGTAAGAACACTCAATTTCACAGGATATGTAATCAGAAATTTGTAGCATTTAGTAGAATTTTAAAATACCTCAGATGAAGCATTACCTTATGGAAATGAGAAAATTGTTCTTTTATTATTATTGCAAGAAGCACCAAGTCAGTATTTTTGTGACTGTAAAAATTGCATTGAATCCCAACTGTACCCACGAAATAACTTTTATAATGTGGTACTTATTTCACGGGATAACTCCTCTAATTACAGCTAATTCTAACATATCATGTATGAAACTACAATTTGATGAGCAAAATTATGTTTTCTTCCAAATTCTTGCTACCAACAATTTCATAAGAATCATACATTTCAAAATATCTCATAAATTAAAAGGGAATTATGAAATGAATTCCTACATTAGTTTGAAAGAAATGTAAAATCAATTAAATCAACTGGATCCACCAGGATGTTTTAATCAAAAAGGTTGCTCATATTTCAATTAGGAGAAATATGGCTGTAAAATTAAAATGCTTTTTTGGTGTTCCACTGGAGTTCATCCTCATATATTTTTAGTGTTCACTGTATTGATTTATTTCTTTTCCTCTCTTAAGATTTTATTTCCTATGCCAAGTGAAATATCTTCCTGTTGGTGCACACGGGGTTGGATGTGAAATTTTGGAAATGAGGGAAAAAAATCAATGCAGTGGAATCAAAAAATGTTGTATGATGGAGAAAAATCTTGTGGAAAAAAAATAACAAAGAAATCACCCTTGAATGCAAACATAGTTACCATCATAATCAAATGAGTACCACCGAACTTTTATTGTTTTACTAATCAAAATTAAAATTTTGGAACCAACTAAATGGTGGCGATCCTTGTTGAAGAAAAGAACTGCTCAAGAGTTAGGATTGGAACTTTATAATTAGTTCATCATGAAACAGACTACAATTGATTTACAATCCTAAACATGCTTGCTAAAAGTCAAATGTCTGAGGGATTTTCTTTGAAGTGCTTCACTTGACTGATCTCTGCGAAACTCTCAGATATTTGGGATGCTGTTCCAGAATGCACCCTCTTGAAATAATCAAGATTAGAGTGAATTTGCCTTATTGAGGTTTCACCCCGTCTTTTGAGTTTAAATAAAACATTATTATGTTTATAAAAATGAAATGACTTCTATGTATTGGCTACCACTATTAACAATAATATTTAATCTTGAAACCATTATTCTTCCATTTGCTGGTGCAAATTGAAAGTGTCAAGAGATGAACTCTTCATGGCATAATTCATCTAAAAAGAGCAGGTCTAACATAGTTATCATGTAATATCATATATTTGGTGTTTGTAATCGTCTGCATTTTTGCCACTGTTAATAGTCTGATGTAAAGGCCAAAAAGTGCTGTTTTCAGACCAAGAATAAATAAATGTATTGCATATTTTGTGCAAAAATGTCAGTCTGCTTTTATGTAACAGACTAATTGAGGAATGAAATGAATCTTGGATCATAATTAATTTGACTGAACAAGTATGCAGTTGTCTATTTTATTAAGTATGCAGTTGGATTACTTTAATGATGTACATATTGGTTTTTATTTAATTGTTATTGAGTAATATATGTTGCTGGAGCACGTTTATGCATGGGTACATATACATTAGTATTATGTATGTTAAAATTCATTGGGAGGGAAAATTTTATTAGTGATGCCATGTATTTTACCAATATTTCTCCTATATGTCACATGATGTCCCATGTATATATTCACTTACCAGACAATCAGGCATTTCCTTTCCACAAGGGCACATTTTCTTAAAATTCAAAATTTTTTAAAATAATTATTTTTTTGTTACATAAAATTGAACTGGATTTCTTTTCTCAAATAGAAGTTTAAAATTTCATATATTTTCTTTTTAATTTTAGTCCGAAATGTGTTACAATTTAGAATTGAGACTAATTTTTTAAAAATATGGCGGTGTGCATATGTAGTTTAATGATTTATTTATGATAATGCAAGTATGTACTTAAAATGTGCCATATTTTGAATTTAAACGTTTCTTTTATTTTCTCTGATCATTATTGAATGTCACATTGCCTCAATGTGAATAATATTTCATAAAATACCAGAAAAACTTCAGGAAATTAAAGGTACTGCAACTGCTGTTACAAAATTTGTATACTCTCTATGGCTTAATTGATTCCATGAGAAAGAAATTGTATAAATGCAATTCTTAACATAATATTAATACATATATCAGAGTCTCATTTTGGAAATATTGATTGCTAATGTATGAATTTTTAGTCCTGTTTTTGTATATATTGAACCTATTCCCATGATTATACTTTAATGCATTCATCTGTGTGTGTACAATAAGATTTCCTTATTTTGATCCCAGTCAATTAAAAATATCATGTAATTCTATGCTTAGAGCAATCCCCATTCAAACTCACATAGCTTTGCATCATTTTCAATTTATTTATGTATCAAAATTTGCATGCTGTAAAATTCAAAGCCATTATCTGACTCACAACTATATCATTGATTTTGAAAATTTCCTGAACATATTGCATACTGTTTTTGCCTAATGCAAATGCATGAAATATGTTATGAAGACGTTGCATTTCTGTTATTAATTTCCCAAAAAACACATTGGAAAAGCAAAGTGGTTTGATTTATATGAAAACGTCAGTATGAAGATTTTCCACTAAGTTATGCCAGAAACTGTTTTATTTATCTTGTAGAACAGTTTAACATACTTGATGCACTTTCATTGAAGTGAATGTGAATAAAGAATACAAAAAAATACCATCTGCTTTTGTTCCATTCAAAAAGTTGGCGTAAACCAGTGTTCAGAACTTCACAGTTTGCAGATTCATGCTCATTGGTGGACTTTCATATTCAGATTTTTTTATCCAATTTTCACGACAGCTAATGTCTGTGTTGTCTTCCTAAATTTTGCCATGTAAGTTGTACCTACTGTTTCAGTGAACAAATGAAATGGTATTTTAATTTCAATGACCCTATATCAAACTGGCAGATATTTTTTTTAGCTTGTTTAGATCAAATCTTGATATTTCAATTCCCAATATTTTCATTCTTTTGAACTTAAAAATAATGAAGTTTTACTGTACGTACATACAATGAGTTTTGTTAGTGTCTTTAAGTTTTTTAAAAAAATGTCCAGTGCATTTAAACTAACTGATTCCATCATTTCCAACATTTGTCTGTTGGTGTTGTAATTCTGAATGTGGCATGTTATATTTTTTCAAAGAGAAACATTAAAGGGTAAAAAATTACTCTGTTTGTCCGATGTTTTTTGTCCGCCCTCTCACTTCAAATTTGGCACTAATTAATGCATGATCAAGATTGTAATGGTCGAATTACTTGTTTAAGCTCCCTGAAGTGGGATTTTGTACAATGCAGAGTTAATGTTTGTATGAATAAACTATGTCATTTATTTTTCAGGGATTTCGCATACGTGGCCAGAGATAGGACAACACGTAAGCACATGTGTCATGTGTTCAGGTGCGACATTCCAGCCAGGACAATTGCAAACACACTGAGGGACATTTGCAAAAAGATAATGATAGAACGAAGTCTTCAGCAAAGTTTGGCCAAACCTATTGACAGTTAGTATTGATTTTGTTCTAAGAGGCTTATATTTCAATTTGTTTCCTTTTATGATGTAAGGCTTGTTTGGAATTTAAAAAATATCCTTTTGCATCAATACACTGGTTCCAGTCTTCAGCAAGTTTTCTTGACATCAACACAACATCTTGATCTGAGATCTCTTTCAAAGAAATCACTCTTCAAGATCCAAAACGATATCCTTTCAGGCTATATTTGAGCCAGAGAGGCTTAAAGAAATCAGATGGGATTAGATTGGTGTTATAGGGGAGATGGGACAGCATTATTGTATTGTGCATCGCCATAATTCCCTCATTAGCAGCAATGAGTAGCTCAGTAATTGGTCATGTTACAGAATCTAATTGGTATTCCCTTGGCAAATGCACTCAATACTTTTCCTCAAGTGTTCTGATTCAGTAAACTCTTGATTATCCATGCTAATAGATGGATAGCTGCTAATCCATGCTATCCATGCTAATAGATGGAAGCTTCATCATGCAGAGCATGATGAAGCAGGGAGAATCTAAAAACACAGATAAAATAATGCCATATAGACAATGAGGGACTTATTTTTTGCATAGTAAAACTATGCATTCACCCATCTTAAAGGAGAATATGGAATTCTTAGGGATAATAAATGTGACCAAAACGATAATGAGAAAATTCAGATAGTAAAAAAAAAAATAATCCATTGAAACCATTAAATACAATTGACGACTTTTTATTTTGTTAAATTAAAAACTTTTTAAAAACTGGGTATTAAAAACTTGTGTTTTTTATAAAAGGGAAATGGAATTTTCGTAGTACTCCTTGATCAAAAAGTTCCCGGAATAACCACCGTGTGGCGCTCCCATCGTTCCGATTTGAGTTCTGTTTTTTTTGTTAAATTGGTACATCTGTTGTTGATATTCCCTTTAAATCTTAGTGTCATAACTTGACATTTGCAAAAGTTACGTAGCCAAGAGTACATCTATCTCTGTGTGTGTTGGCGATTTTTTACAATTGCAGTAATGGATTTAAATTTGCAACAACGAACTTGTATTAAATTTTGCGTAAAAAACGGATTTAGTGGCGCACGGACGTTGGAAATGTTGGAAAAGTGTTTCGGCAACGATTCTCTAAAAAAAACGGTCGTTTACCAGTGGCACGAGCGGTTCAGAAGTGGTCGTGAGTCAATCGAAGATGATGAACGCAATGGCAGACCATCGACATCGAAAGTCGGTGAAAAAATTGATAAAGTAAAAGAAATGTTGGTCAATAACCGCAAATTAACCATCAGAGAAATAGCGGAGGACTTGAACATTGCCTATGGATGCGCCCAAGACATTGTGGTTAATGATTTGGGTTTCCGTCGTGTAGCAGCAAAGTTGGTGCCAAAAGACCTCAATTTCATGCAAAAAAGAGACCGTGTTGACGTCGCAAAAGACATGATTTGCGAGGCTGAATCCGATCCCACATTCATCAAAAGGATCATTACTGGAGACGAGACGTGGGTTTATGAGTACGACACGCAATCCAGGCATCAAACAAGTGAATGGCGTTCACCAAATGAGCCGAGACCAAAAAAACCACGTCGTTTTCAGTCAAAAAAGAAGGCAATGCTGACGGTTTTCATGGATTACAACGGTGTAGTGCATCATGAATTTTTGCCAGAGGGCCAGACAGTAAACAAAGAGTATTATTTGGGCGTTATGAGACGTTTGCGTGAAGCAATTCGCCGAAAGAGACCAGAAATCGTCGCACAGTGCGTCGAGACCGTCGCACAGTGCTATCATTATTCGTAATTTTTTGACGAAAAATGCAACAAATACCATCCAACAGCCACCGAATTCACCTGATTTGGCTCCCTGTGACTTCTTTCTGTTCAATCGAGTTAAAAAACCATTACGGGGAACGCGTTTTAGCAGCCGAGAGGAAGTAATGGAAGAATCGCAGGAAGCACTGATGGACATACCGAAAACCGAATATAAAAAATGTTTCGAGGATTGGATCAAGCGCTGGCATAAGTGTGTTGCAGTCGCTGGGGATTACTTTGAAGGGGACAATATAGATTTAGATGAATAAACTTGTATTTTTAATTTTCTGAATAAATTCCGGGAACTTTTTGATCAAGGTAGTATTTAATTATCTTTAAGATTGTAATTTTATTGCAATTTCAAAGGGGTGGAAAGAGAATAGAATGATTTATCCGCAAGATGGATAATTGGCTCACAGATAATCAAGAGTTTTGTGTATTTACACGTGAAATTCTGTATTTACTGTCCATCTGTGTGGTAAAAAAAATCCCTTGTGAACGATTCCATTTGAGTTGAAAAAGAAGATAATGAGAAAGGATTTCACTCCCACCCTCTCCCCAATGAAAGTGCTCTCTTTCTTTTCTGGACAAACCATGTATAAATGCTGATTAAGTTTTCTATTGCTGAAAACTAGTCTAAATGGTCTGATCAAGCTACAACCTATTTATATTTGTTTAATTATTGTATTTTGAATGAGTGAATGAACAAATGTTTGGTGCTTATTACATTCATTACCTGTTTTGAATGCCAGTAGGGGGTGCCGGTGGTGGAGGCAGATCTGGGCTTGCAACTCGTCCTACAAATTTGCCCACAGAGCACCGTCGGTTCCATCATAGAAATGGCCAAACTCTCGTCAGTAAGTATGCAGCTTCACCTCGTGCTATTCCCATGACACTCCCAAAACTTGTTTACGTATGGAAGGATGTTTCACTGGGATTTTGGTCCTTCTTTCATGATTGACATACCATTTGTTGACGAAAAAACTTCATTAATTTAAGCAAATACCAGAAAAGCAATCAAATTTTTTGTAATTACCATAGCATAGGAAGTAGCAACATGTTTTTCTCCCAAATTTTTATTGGTACAAAGTCTTTCACCACATTACAGCATCATCAAGTTTGAATTATAATAATCATAATATTTATTTGCATCCAAGGATTGTGGTACTTAGATCCAGTATTGGATATGTCATATGTAGTCACCATATTTACATATTGTTCACATCAGAAAAAGTGATGAATGATTGGACAAATAATTTTAATGCAAGTTGATGTTCAGTAGCACTTGACATGCTTTACTGGATATTAGACTTGCATTTGGTTAATGTAGAATTGTTTGGGAAGTACTCTTTCTGTTTTTAGGAAAACTAAAGCGATTAAGTGCAGCACTTTCAGGTCACATGTTTAGATCAGAAAGTTTTTCTGATAGTAGGTTGTTAGCATTAATATTAACTAATGCATACTGGCCTTTTCTGTTCAAAGATTCAACTGAAGTATCATTTACAAATTTTGTAGATAGATAATGCCTTACAGAATCTGGTGCAGTGTCAGCATACAATCTGCAGACATGCATATGATGAATATGGTATTATCATGATGTCATATAACAGTGAGGCACCCAATACCAATAAAAAGTGTTATGGAAGATTACATTGTTCCTTCTTATCCTAATGTCTACGTACACCTTCCATGGAATGAATGCTAAAACCATAAAGTTTATCTTTTGTGACTGTTTAGGAGATCTTGTATGTATAACTGATACATCTGTATTAACAACACACATTGTGTGAGTACTGGAATAAATGTTAATGAGGAAATGTGTTATATTAGGATTGAAACCTTTGAAAATCTGTTTTGGTTCCCTTTTTATATCCTATATCTTTAGTGGGTGCTTGACCTGAGAGCTGATCTCTATGGATAAAACTACTTATTTTTTCACCTCTTGAGAAATTCTTAAAAACTGGCAAGGGATGTAAAAATAATCTCCTAAATGTGTCTTATTTAAATAAATTAAAATGAAGTAGTTGATTGGAAGATTCTAATGCACAAGGGATGCATAGTAGCAAAAGAAACTATTATCATCAAAGCCAGATTTGCTTTTCAGTTTTGATTCATGCAGTGACTGTTAATAGCATGAATTATTATTGAGTTGGAGACCAAGCATATTTGTTCTAATCGCTACTCATTTTAATTGTTAATGGGAAAGATATAGACATCTGTTTTTTTTCACCAACAGGAGCATTTATTATTATATAAACATTTATTAGTATATACATTTATCATTATATTTTCAGAGATTAGACAAAAAATTAAAGATAAAGTATGGTCTCTCTAAAGAAGAAATCGAACATCTTAATTATTTTTTGAGGCATTTTACCAGTGGTTACTTAACAGTGCTCCAAATCAAAGGAAAAGTCCTTTTGAAGGATTTTTATGTAATGTCATGTTTTTAATTGTGATAAAGTACTTAGAGGAAAACTTTCAAAATGAACTGCAGTTGTATTCAGGTTGCTAAGAGAAGAAACCAAACAATGCCTGTGGGCATTTTGATTTTATACTTCTGTATGTATGAACTAGTTCAAGGATTTTTATTGCCTAAACCTCAGCGGTACAATAGTTTTCCACTTCCCTGCCTGTGATTGAAATGACTTAAAAGTCTTTAAAATTATGGCTAATCAATTAACTGACATCTTCCCAGAGTAATAACCATTGTTATGGGTTCATATTTTGAGTCTCTCTCTTCTTTTGTGTTGGTTTAGATAATAACAGTTTTTATATTATTTTTATTTTCCAGCAGCTCAGTCATTCCCTACGCCCATGGAAGAGCCCAAGAAGGTTCTTAGGGCACAGTACTTGGGACAGACTCAAGTATCATCTGCCACAGGGATGGATGTGCTAAATGATGCCATTGACCTAATGAAAGAGACTCTTCCTTCACCTGACCTTTGGCGTCATGTCAACGTAGCTGTTGCTCCTTCTATGATCTCAATCTTAGACCCATCAGTAAGTATATGATAACAACTTTATTGTTCAAACTTTCAGAAGAGGTAGCACTTAACATTAATGGACTATTTACGTAGGCACGTTGGAAAGGTACAGAAAGAAGTCTCAGAATATAAGATAAACACAAAGACAGGAGAAAATAAAATTCGGATAGGAAAAGATTATATCTAAAGTTTATCGTTAAAGGACTCACCCCAAACTGTAACACATTTTGTTGGGAAACAGTGAAAATAATTTTATTTTGGATTTAGTGTGAGGTATAAATATGTTCACCATATTTCCTGGCTCATAAGATGCACTGTGATTTGGTAAGAATTTACAGAAAATACTTAGACTGAAATGATCAAAGTGCATCCAGAAAGTTAGTTCTAATTGTTAATTTTAAAAAATTGAGTACAGATACAGAAAAACTATTTGTTGCAAATAAAAACTGCATAGCTCCTACTATTTTGAAAAGACTTGCCCTAGCATGGTACAAGTTTTTGTATGCCTTCTTCATAAAACATTGCCTGCGTTGTCAACTATGTGGAAAAATGTTCTTTAAACTCTTCACTGTTGTCTACTTTTTTTAACTGCAAAGCAGCGTTTTCAGGCATGAATAGAGATGGAAGTTGCTAGGGGAAAGATCGGAGCTGTACAGAGGGTGGTCAAACTGGCTTCAGACAAAGTTCTACAAGAGTTGTCGTGTCATGTCAAGATTTGATTGGTTTAAATTTTCCTGGTGATGAAGTGTGCCTCCATTCCATTGATTGTGATTTTGATTCAAGGGTTTCATAAGTGACCCAAGTCTTATACCCATATGCAATCTTGCTTAGAAAATCTTCACCATCTCGGTTGTGGCATGTTGCAACAGTTAAGTGCACTGCTCTGATGCTCTTTCTTGTATTCCTCTGTAAGAGTTTTTGGCACCCAACAAGCACACAGTTTTAGAAAATTCAGTTTTTCATAAACAATAATTTCATGAAGAATTGATCTGGAAATTCGTGAATATTTCATAGAAAGGTCAGATATTTTAAACCTACAGTTTTCCTTTGTGACTTCTTCAATTGTACAAGCCAATTCTTCTTTAACTAAAGATTGATGCCCAATATGTTCATCATTTTGTACTTGATCACATCCTTCAATGAACCATTGAACCAATCATCTTGTCATTGAATCACTCATTACATTTTCTATGTAAACCTCGCTAATATGTCAACGAATGTTCATCGGTTTAGTGTTCTTTGCATTCAGGAAATAAATCACATCTAATCTCATTAGCAGTGAGATTTTCAGTTAACTTTGCCATTCTAACAAAGCATTATAAAGCATGAACAACAAACAAGTGATCTCAAAATCACATCATCACCTTCTCCTTGTCTTAAGAGCAACAATTGCACTTATGTTAAACTATGATTGTAATGTTATCACAGCAAGAAATACAAGCGGAATTTATTTTCTGGACATACTTTGTATTTTAATGTAGACACTTTATACAAAGAAAATGGTATTGTTGCATTAAAAACTAAACAGCTATATCAATGTTCATGCACTGCAGAATCACAGAAATTTGTCATCACTGCTCCTAAAATCGTATACGTAGTTAATTTCACTGGAGATGCCACCTTCCTCATACACAATTTCATCTTCACTTCCATCTGGTGTAGAGCTAATTTCACGCTTTTAAAAATATGTGATGATACTCTCAATTCATGACTTTAAGTTTAAATGCAACATTGTAGGACAGTCTTCTCTGTTTAGATCCCTTGAGATTTTTCCAATTCTAACTTTTCATGCAGCACTTAATATCAGTGTGTAAAAGCAGATATGCACACTACATATTACACATTAAACGACACTTTCTTGCTACTTAAGGTTGAATAGACTCCCAAGTTTATTGTGAGCATTATGATGTATTAGCAGAGGGGTAACATCCCCATTAGTCCAACAGATATAAGTTTCACAGCAGCATCATATGTTTGATGAAACTAAACACAGTACATCATATACACCTACGATTAATTTTGAAATTTAATTAGGTAGTACTGTCAAGGAAATATTAAAACTCTGTTGCTTCCTACTAGTTCAAAGCAGTGTCATTATCAAAATGTGTTATAAAGGTAACCATTGTCTTTACCTGATGTGAGAAAAAGTACTTAATAATAATTATACATGTACTTCTGGGAAAATCAGCTTGCACCTTATAGGATTAAGCTATACCGTGTATCCTTGGTTTGTAAGATGCAGACTGATTGTAGAGAACATTTTCTAGTAATAAGAGGGCATCTTATAGGCCAGGAAATATGATATTAGATTTTGGAAGGCTATTGTAAATTTGTGATGCCAAACGCTGTGTGCCTTGCTTTGCATAGGACAGGTTTTTGACCAATAAGATGGATTTTTTTACTGTCATAAGTTATTTGTTTATTGACAGTAGGGTTCATGGAGAATAGAGGAGGATTATTTCTTACCAAAAAAGAACTAATGAAATTTAAAAGAAAGAGAAAAGATTTGAATTTACTCATATATTGCCCTACACTGAGATTCAGTAGATACACTTTCATTGTTTTTGATTGACTTTTATGTCACAACAATGCTCTAGTGGCAACTATTGTGTTACCTCAAGAAAGTATCATTGTTAACTTAATTTAGATTACACAACATGAAAGACTGGAGTGAATATTAGCATAATGTTTCACTTAGTATTCCACAGAGTGAAGTCATTCCTGTAGCAATTACTTCATTCTGTAGAATCGTCTAAATATTTTTCGATAATCTTATCAGTCAGATATCCAAATATTTATTTAGGGGACATGTTCCTCATCCCATTGTCCATTCTAGAGTGGAATTTTGTATTGCTCTACTTATGAATGTTGAAAAAATTAACCATTTGTTCTCAAATGATGAAGCCATCAAAATACTCTATAGGTTGACGGGAAATACTCCAGCTGTGATGATACTCCCACATGTTGGCTAATGAATTAGTTTACAAGTCAATCCAACCCTTTCTCACAGTTACTTATCAGTATCTCTTTAGTTTGAAAAGTAAAATTGCTTCCTCACCATTTTTTGAAAGGTGAGGTCAAATATGGTTTTACTGAAGGCAGTGAAGTTTATTGAGAGGAAAATATCTCATTTTTAGTATTGATGATTGATTTGAGAATCAACCCCTATTTTAAATTAGCATATTTATATTTTAGGATAGCATTATCATTTAATGGCTAAAGTTTCAACTTACCCATGGAATTATAAAAGTTGACCACACAAATGTATTTTTTTGCAGGACGATAATAAACTCATAGCAGAATGCCGAGTGCGGTACCTCTCATTCTTAGGCATTGGCCGAAATGTTAAGCAGTGTGGTTTCATAATGCACACAGCACAGGACCTCTTCATTGCTCACATATTTCACTGTGAGCCTTCCTCAGGTGCTCTGTGCAAAACAGTTGAAGCTGCCTGCAAAGTAAGTGGAATTATATTTTTTAAAAAAATTAAAAAGGGCGATTTAGGTTTAGATGTCAATGCAAAAAAGCTTTTGAATAAGAGTTTGTCCTTGAGTTATGGTGTCTTTATTTTCCATGAATGTGTCTTTTGGGTTACATCATGTCGTGTGGAATCACAGTTCCTGGACCAGAGGGACTTCTTTTGCTAATTGTTCATGTGCTGGCCGATTTTCTAATTCAGGGTTCTTAAGAGTTGAATTTTCATCTCAATCCTACCTTTGTTTGTTCCCAAGCAAAGAGTTACTTAATTTCTTAATGTAGAATGTGTTGAATATAATTTCTATATTCTACTTTCTCCATGAAGTTAATGAATGCATCTTTGAAAAAAGCATTTTATGTAGGATAATTTTATACATATATATGTACATGTATTTTCATCGATATGTGTATATATATGTATGTATATGTATGTATATGTATGTGTGTATATATATTATGTATATGTATGTGTGTATATATATATTATGTGTATATATATATATATATATATATATATATATATATATATATATATATATATATATATATATATATATATATATATATATATAATGTATATGTATATATATATATGTATATGTATGTGTATATATATAAATACCGCCATAAGGCGAACATTATTTTCACTCATAGAAATAGATACATAAGGAAAGGGGATAGGAAAACACATAAAAGACGAACACAGGAAAGGTGGGGAAGGCAGATTTGAGCAGATCACAAATGTAAAAATATTTCCTTATCCGGGATTTGAACCACGGGCCTTCCACTTGCCGGGCGGATGCTCTACCGACTAAGCTAATAAGGAAACCAAATTTACACTGAGATCTGCGATCTTATAAAGCGCCAAAGTGCTCCGATAGTTTTTGCCCGAGAGATGGCGTTATGGAGCTGTTTCATTCACCAAAGGAGAAATAGATGGAACACAATAAGGGGAAAGGATAGTAGAAAAGCATTAATACGATATTATAAAGGATAGGAATGGTGCGTTTCATGGCACGCATAGCCAGAAGAAGAGACGAGCCACATTGGCCAAACACATATTCAAACACGAAAATAAATAAATAAATATGTATATATATATATATATATATATATATATATATATATATATATATATATATATATATATATATATATATATATATTAATTTTATATATATAATATATATATATATGTTTTCAATTCCTAAAAATCAACCTGATAAAGTCAAAATGTATGCACAAATAAATGTTATATGGACAAATGTCAGTATCATGCTTAGTAATTAAATGAAGAAAATAATGTACTTTTCCACTGTTCTTCATTTTGGTACTATTAATTTCAACGCTTAGGTGTCATCAACAGGTACAATTTACTGTAGTTGCCATCCATTTATATATCATTCTTGTGGGGGAAGAGGGTCGAAGGAAAAGGGGAAAAGAGAAGGGATTGTGATCGGCATTGATGGGAGGGAGGAGAGGGGTGTTAAGCATCAGAAAAGGCAATTAGTGGGGTTCACAGTGGGGGGAAGGATAATTAGGTCTCTCCATGGAGGAAAGGGATGCTTCCAGAATTGTGGAGAGGTATTAAAAAAATAAATCGTTGGCCAAATGACCCTTTTTCAAATTCCTGATTTCCTGCTCTTCCCACTTTTCACCATCCTCCTTCCTTTGCACATTTGGTGTATCAGTTTATTATTCACGGAAAGACCTACCTAGCTGATAATAAGAGGTTTCACTGTGTATTTGTGTGTATATATGTATAACTTTGACAGCAACAAACAATATGAGAACACATAAAAGGAACACTCAAATGTTATTTCTTGATAATTTCGATGGAATTGCGCTCCGTCTTCATATATATATAAAAAAATTTTTATGCATTCAACACTTCCGTGTTACTTCAAAGAAATCATCTATATGTATTATATATAAATATAAATATATTTTTATATATTTATATATATGCATATATATATATACATATATATATATATATATGCATATATATATATATATATTTTTTTTTAATATATTCATTCAAACATAGAAATAGGTATAAGGAAAGGGGATAGGAAAACACATAAAAGGAGAACACCAAACAATATATATATATATATATTTATAAAATAGAAACACACACAAACAAAATATTCAAAACACAGAGAGACAAAGAAAGGACACTCACTGTAGTTTACCTCTCGACGACATGACCATCCTTATCAGAATGACGATGCCATCCAATTACATTCCATGACATTCCATAAAAACCTAAACTACATACTGTGAGTGTCCTTTCTTTGTCTCTCTGTGTTTTGAATATTTTGTATCTGTGTGTTTGTGCATTGCCAGAGAGCATTCCATTTCAAAGATATATATATATATATATATATATATATATATATATATATATATATATATATATATATATATATATATATATATATATATATATATATATATATATATCAGACATGCCAACTTTCAAAAATGAAAAATCGGGAGATTTTTAGAAGTGTATCACGAAGTAATCACTTTTAATTACCACAATATTTGCATGGCACCTTAATCCCTTTATGACACTTTGCCAATTTTTAATGAATGTCACACTTTATTAACATGTTAAGCTAAGTACACAATTTGAACAGTTCATCAAGAACGTAAGAAGGAAAAATCGGGAGTCTCCCGCTTAAATCGGGAGAGTTGGCATGTCTGATATATATATATATATATATTCATTCACATTGAAATAGAGATAAGGAAAATGGTAAAGGAACACATATAAATGACGAACACAAGAGAGGTGGGGATGGCGGATGTGAGCAGATCACGAATGTAAAAATATCTTCCTCGACCGGGACTTGAGCACCGGATCTCTCCACTTGCCGGGCGGATGTTCTAACCACCTGAGCTATCGAGGGAGCGTACTTTCACATTGAAATCTGCGATCTTATAAAGCGCCAAAGTGCTCCGAATCATTCTGTATGATGTTGTATGCTTGCTAACCTACTGTCCATTCTCCTCTTGTGTTTGTCAATTTCTCCTTTGGTGGGTGTAACAGCTCCCTAACGCCATCTTCTGTTTAATGATTCGGAGCACTTTGGCCAGAACTCTGTTGGTTGTCTTCTCTCAAGAGGAATTAGGAACAGAGTTCTGTTCCTAATTCCTCTTGAGAAAGGTGGTTGGACCACCGAAAATTCGAGAACCAGTGAGTCCCTCTTTTGTGTGTTTTGGTTTCTGTGTTTGTTATGACTATCAGTGAATTTACATTACACGTTTGTGGGTTTTCCAAAAAAGTGTGTATATATATATATATATAAACACACACATCTATATACAAGGTCGGTAAATTAAGTAATATATATATATACACACATATGTACTCACACACACATACATACATGTATGCACCTAAATTGGGATTAACAAATTTCTTTCCATGGTGGATAAGTTCCACAAATTCAAGCTTGAAATCACAAATTCTGTTGTTGGTTTTTTCAGTTGAGGTACCAGAAGTGCCTTGATGCGCATCCACAGAATGGGCTGAGTGGCTGGAATGGTGGCGCCCATGGGAACAGTGCAGTGGGGGGAGTGATGAGCAATGGAGGAGGCACAGCCAACGGTGGTGCAGGGGGACCGAATGGAGGGGTCGGAGGCAGCAGCGGCACCAAGGGCATCACAGCCACACTCAAGCTGCTGGTGGGCTCATTGACAGGAGGCAGGAGGGGCGGCAACGGCAGCAACAGCAGGGGAGGGAATAGGAACAGTGGTGGTCGTTGCGTCTCGGCAGTTGGCATTGGGACCTCCCACAACATGGACTCCTGAGATGAGGAGCTGCCTATGCAGGTAATTCGGCCAGTGCCACTCTCTCGAAATCCATTGACTCGGTGCACATTTTCTGAGCCAACGTAAACTTTTGTGGGTGAATATTCTGTTGATAGACTGAGAAAGAAGTTAATGAGGTTCTCCTGAAATAAGGAAGGTGAGGATGAGGATTAAAGTTGGTGGGAAGTAAATTAGAACAGATAATATTTCACCTATTTGGGATATGTTTGACGTAAGGGTTGACAAAATAGTATGGGCATTAAAGTAAGACTCGCCTCAGGCCAAGGAACATTTACAGAGAGGAGGGAGTCAATGAAAGAGACTTAAAGTGAAGAAAAATACTTTAAAAGTACTTTAAAAGATATTATTGCAAACTTCAATACGGAACATGGTTTATTTATGACTCAGAAACTTGGTCTTTGATGTGGGAAGGAAAGTGTGGACGTGAGGCTTTCGAGATGTGGGTGTGGAGAAGAATGGATAGCATAAAAGGACAGGCAGCTAAGTAAGAAAAAAGATAGAGAGAATTAGGTTGGGTAATGATATGCATGGGGGTAAGACAGGGTTATCCATTATCATAAGTCCTTTTCAGTGTACAGGTTCGCACCCAAAACTGGTAGGACTAATTTTTTTACAAGAATTTTATTGACGATATACTTACATTGACTTAATAATTTTCAAAGTATGCTCCTTGAGCTGCTACACTCTTTGTATAACGTTGCTCCCATTCCCCATACACCCGCTGGAAATTTTCTTTGGGGATGCCATTGATGACCCTCGTCAAAGCCTCTTAAATGGCCTTTATCGAGTTAAAACGCCGTCCCTTGAGCTGTCTTTACATCAGGGGGAAAAAGAAGAACCGGTGGTGTCAGATCGGGAGAATAGGGCGGGTGCGGCAACGTGGCAATGCCGTATTTGGCCAGGAGCTGTCTGACGACGAGCGCGCCATGGCATGAATTTTTGGCACCATCTTAGCACACACCTTTCGCATGGCCAAATCCTGTGAAATAATGCGTTGGACGTTGGATGCAGACAGACCCAACTGGTCTGCAATTTCTTCACTGGTTAAGCGTCGGTCTGTGTTCAGCAGTGTCCTCACTCTGTCCACATTAGTGTCAGTTCTTGCCGTCGACGGCTGTCCGGAGTGATGGTCGTCTTCAACGAGCTCCCTACCCTCTTTAAACAACTTGTGCCACTGTGGAACGGCTTAATGCAGTGTCCCCATAAGCCTGCTTGATCATATCGAGGGTCTCAGTTGCCGTCTTCCCGAGTTTCACACAAAACTTCACAGAATAACATTGCTCTAAATTCAGATTTATTTTGTTTTTCGACCCGGACAAAAACCTTGCTTCACTAAAAATGGTATCCTCACTCAACGACAGCCCGCAGGCGACTGAGGTTGGTGTCAGTCTGTTGCTAAGAGCCCCCTCCACCTTACCCTGCCAGGCAGACCCCCCTCCACCGCTCTGTTCGCACCAGAGAAAATCAGTTTTACCACTTTTGGGTGCGACCCTGTATATGCGAAGGAAATATTGATAGAGTCAAGGAGGTAGGGATGAATGTAGGGGGCAACTGATCAACAACTCTGATATGCAGATGAATAAGCTTAATTTAGTTAAGGGATTGCAATTATTATTGGTTTGATTGCAGTACTGAAGTGATAAATACAGGATGAGATACAGTGACAAGGAAATGAATGTTATAAAATGCCCTAGAATATTGATGATTAATTCAATATTTAAGTTAGATTGCATAAACAGTAGGAGGTAGAATGCATCACTTATTAAAGAAGTGTTTTAGATGAAGGTGGGCAGAGTAGTTAGGACAATACAAGGCAAATTTCGTAATTTAAAGTTTTTATACAGAGTTGATGACCGGGATCTAATGTAAAAGTATGGAGAATATATTCCAATATTCAAATTGTCCATATTATTTTTATTATCTTTTGTACATTTATTGTGGAGGCAGCAGATGTATTATGCATTTTTTGTGAACAATACTGAGAGAAGGCAATGGGATTCTTGAAACATTGAAATAGTGTGGGAAAATACTTGGAAAGAGAAGTAGAGAGAGGAAAAGAATTGGCACTTTGCATGGGATTAAGGAAAGGTAAATAGAATGCAGGGCTAGATAATGAATTATTTGTATGATGTATTATTTTAATATGTAATATGGGATATATGGATGCACCACTAAGTCCCGAATAAAATGACAAATTCTTTTGGGACTTAGGGGGACTTTTTTTATTGGGACGTAGTGGTGCAGTTGTGTGTAGTGCCAGGGCCCATGAAAATAAAATACTAACCTGATAGGCCAATGGTAAAGAGAAAAAAGAAATTCAATGAACTTTTACATTGATGAATTTGTCCGTGGTAAAAATTATGCAAAATATGCCAGCTGCAGTAATGCAAATTTGAAGGAATGATGGACGATGGTAATGGATGCGGAAAAGATAATGCAAAAAATAATGATCCTGTGATGATAATTGCAAAAAATTAATATTTTTTGTCCAACATAATGTCAATGGTGAAGTGTTTTGGATCAACACGGTTAAAATAGTAGGGATGTAAGGAGAAGAATTGCGCTAGGCAAGGAGGCTTTCACAAGGAGGAGAGAGTTGATGATGGGGACGTTGATTAGGAGGTAAATAAAAGACTTGTAAAAACTCTGATATGGAGCGTAGCTATGTACGGCGTGGGAATGTGGTCACTGAAGCAGGAGGATAGACGTAGATTGGAGGCTTTTGAAATGTGGGTGTAGAGAAGAATGGAGAAGGTGAAATGGACCAAAAGGAAAACAAATGAGGAAGTACTGGAGATGGTGGTTGAGGAGAGGGGTTTGTTGAGAGAAATCCTATGGAGGCAGGAAAAATGGATGAAGGGCGTATTGAGTAGCAGTGGGATGTTGAAGGAGGTAATAGAGGGGAGAATGTTGGGCAAGCGAGGAAAGGGCAGGAACAGGATATAGATGTTAGAGAGGATGAAGGGAGGAAGGAGGTACACAGAGATGAAGTGTGGCTAGATGTAGAGTATGTTGCTCGATTGTGTTTTGTTTGGAGCCACAAAATATTTATTTGATAGTTGTGTCCATCCAAAAACTTACCTTAACTGGTAGATTACCTTATAATAATAATGTCAATGGAACAGCAGTCAACAGAAAAAATAACTCTACAATTTTCATGCTGTGTTCTCAAAATTAACCAGCTAAAGGTTTTGACAATGTGTATCATACTTAACTTGTGTTGTACCTTGTACATATTATGTCTTGTACCTTGATACTGGCACAAGTTAGTGAAACTATGGTCTGTTAATTTGAAAAATGCACTGTGAAAATTGACTATTGTTTATTCTCTTTTCATGGATATTAGGAAATTTCTGCAATAAGTAATATCTGCCTACTTCTTGTTTCAATTTTTAAATTAATGAAGATTCTTACTCAGAATTACACTTTAAATCATTTTTATTTGGGCATTTTCTATTCATAAAATGTGCACTATAAAATATGGTTCAATGTTCCCCTATTACTTAATGTTAACAGGTTTCTCAGGTTTCTGAATATTTAAAACAATGTACTCTCAACCTTTTCCAAGAAATTAAATATGATGAGATATTAGGAACAATGGATAGAAACACATTTAAAGAACATATATATATATATATGTATATATTCTGATGACGATGGCCGTGCCGTCGAAACGTAAATATCCACTGTAAGTGCCCTTCTTTTATGTTTCTGTGTGTGTAATATTTATTATCTTAGTGTTTGTGTGTTGCCGGAGAGCGTCATTTTCAAGATTATATATATATATATATATATATATATATATATATATATATATATATATATAAACACACAAACACTAAGATAATAAATATTACGCACACAGAAACATAAAAGAAGGACACTTACAGTAGATATTTACGTTTTGACGGCACGGCTGGCGTCATCAGATATATATATATATATATATATATATATATATATATATATATATATGTATATATATATATATATATATATATGTATATATATATATATATATATATATATATATACATATATATATATATATATATATATATATATACATATATATATATACATATATATATACATATATATATATAAACACAGTAATCAACCCAAAGGTCGGTTTAGTAGGTGATGGTAGAGCTTACCCATGTAACAAGCCCGACGGCGTGTGAATATTCACACATCAGGGTAGGGGGGCCAGTTCCTTTCCCTGTGCCGGTTATGGTTTCCCAGGAAGACCTGGTACCCGAAAAATCAACTAGCTTGGGTGGAGCTGCAGGTGCCCAAAGTGCCTTGCCCGGGAATCGAACCCGGGACCCTCTGGTCAGTAGTCTAATGCTCTACCCCCTAGACCACCGCGACCCACATATATATATATATATGTATAAATAAACATATATATAGAAATTAAGTCCAACATTTTAGAAGCAAAATTACTCTCTGCTAAACCCTTTTTAAGTAATATATCATCACATTTCATTTATTGGAAAAAGTTGAGAGAGTCATACGTTTTGAATAACTGAAAAAAAGTGGAATAAGAACACTTTTTTACTTTTCTTAATGTTTTCTTTTGCATTGAAAAGGTTTATTTGCAAGTTCTCCACACAAAATATTCTCCTCTTTTGGTAAATAAAATTTTGAGTCCCTTGGATTTTAGTATGGTGTAGCCTGAGTATCCCCATATCATTGTGTTTTTTTTTGCAAAGGATTTGCAGAATCGATCTAGATTAATAAATGACAATGGTGAATACTCTGTAAATCATGATATGGTCTCTTAAATGGTTTTGCCTTGTTATTTTTTTGCTTCTCTATTTTTTATGGTGGCTGAAAATGGTAAGGTTTTTCTATGGGGGAGGATAGGGGAACACATTCTTTTTTTTTTACTCTGACATAAAGCTTTAAT
The DNA here is from genome assembly GCA_037158775.1 of Hetaerina titia. Taxonomy (NCBI): domain Eukaryota; kingdom Metazoa; phylum Arthropoda; class Insecta; order Odonata; family Calopterygidae; genus Hetaerina; species Hetaerina titia. The sequence continues at coordinate 27,342,934 of CM073775.1, read as the reverse complement.
GTAATTAATTCCCTTTGATGCTCTCATGTTGACCAATGGAGCACCCAAAGTTTTCCAGGCTACCCTTACGTCTCCCGAAAGCAGTGGTCTGCTTTGGGGGCGTTTTGAGTTCTTTTGATCATAACTGAAACCCCCTTCCTCCTCCTCCCCAAACCTGAGGAGTTGTGAAACTTTGTCGTGACGTTCTTTGCACTCGTGGTTCTGCCTCTCCAGGATCTCTCCTCTGCTGCCGGACTCCTTGAGCGAGAAGTGATCCCGCACAGGCACCTGCAGTCTCCGCTCACTCTGAACGAGTGCTTTGGAATGGGGCCTCTCCTCACCCACCACACACTCACCTCACCCCTCGGAAGACCCCTATCCTCATTTCTCAGAGAATGATGAACGGGGAGCGTTGACCAGCCAACTCCTCTCGCGGCTAGATGCGCTCTCTCTCTCTCTCTCGCATTGTATATGTCTGCAGTCTGTGCACCCCTTGCAAAATGAATATGATGATAATGTAAAATAAAACAACGACGGGATCTCTTTCAAGAATGCAGAGAGGAGGGAGAGGAGATGGTCATTTCGTGAGCAATCTCTTTCTCTCTCTCTTTCTCTGGCTGCTGCGACCTTTCCTCATGGCTAAACATCTCCCCCATCTTTGCATTATTCCCCCTTACCCCCCAATCCTTCCTCATCCCTCTCCCAAAGCCCCTCATCTTGCCCCACCTCCGTCTTTAACCCACCATTTCATTTTTGTTTTCCCCACCAATTCCGTTGGTTCATCCTTGCAAAACCTTGCTGCGTCATCGTTGGCTCACTTTGTGCCGAAGTCACTGGTCCCATAAACGGCCCTTGGCACCATTATTTGATGAATCTCGAACCCTCATCCAGCTGTGCTCGAAAAGCTTAGCGGACATCATTCCATGCCTCATAAAAAAAATTAGGTATTTGTTTCCTCTCGTTAGACCTTGTTCTTCTCTGTGCAGTCACAGCAAGTGGTGCGATTTCTTGTGCCCCCGCCCCCCCACTTACCCTCCCCCTCGGAAAGGGGATTGAAAGTCGAGATGGGAGTTGGCAGTTTGTGGAGACGGCAGTAATGGAAACGTCCTCTGCCTCAGATGAAATCTTTCGGAGGTGTCGACGAATGATTTTGAAGAAGAAACTGTACAGATTTTAGAAGCTTCCCCTCCTCTTCCCCCTTTCTCCCCCTCCCTCCTCGGAGATGATAGTTTGTTTGTTGACCGAAGACGACACCTCAGTTTCCATTCACGCCCGAGATGATTTTGTGTACTGTTTTTTTTTTTAATTTGAAGGGTTTTGAGACAAATGTGTCTCCTCTTTTGAACGGGGGGAATCTGGAAGTCACCTTTGTCTTTAGAGTACGCAGTGGGGGTGAACACGATGAATATTTTTGTGTCTGTGTGTTTATTCTTGTATATATACATATATATATAAATATATATATATATATATATATGTGTGTGTGAAAAAACCACCAGCCCTCTTCCTCATGAAGTTAGATTTAGCACTTAAAAAAAAAGGGCTGTTGGCTGTATCAAATTTGCAGCCGACTTAAGCTGCAACAAAAAAAAATAACAAAAAAGTATTTGCCGGGCATGTTTGGGTGTCCTCCTGCAGGGACACATAACAGATTGTTTTAAGGTGACGCCAGAGGCTTTTGGCCAAGTAGAGAAACAGTTGATAAATTTATAAATATAGCATTTTAATGTTACCCAAGGTGAAAAAGTAAGAGGCAGTGTGGACTTAAAACTAACTGAGGGTGAAATTCTATGGCATCTGCCAAAAAGAAATTAGGGTCCACTGTGTAAACATTAGGAATAATGGAAGGGACTGACTGTGTCGTGTTTTCATTTCGCAGGGAAACACCATGCTAAGCGATGGGGAAAGTCCTTATTGATCAGAGGATTGGATGGGATTTCCTGCTTAACATTGAAAAAGAATCCTTGTACTTTACTGTTATTATGCACTGAAGAAAGATAGCCCCAAATATTCTGACATCTCTTAAAATGCCCATTGGTTATGTTGTCAATGGCTGCTACAGTATCCCTTGTAATGCCCCTTATGTATGTTTGCTGTATGCATGCCTGTGCATTGTGTGTTTGTGTGTATGTGTTGATATGTATGTCTGTTTGTATATGCTTTTATGTAATTGCGAGCTTGTGTGAATGTTAACCTGCATAACTGTGTGAGCCACTGTAGTCCAGATTTTAATGAAAAGTTTTAATATCTAATGAGTACCAGGAGAAATAGCCGTTACAAAGAGATTTTAGTACATAAAATAGCTGAAAATATTTATTTTATTCTACTTTAAGAATGGTATATCTATATTTGAAGTTGGCTGATAAGTATTAAGCTTTGTAGTGTCCAGTAACATTTCACAAGCATTGAAACCCTAACTTGATTAATAGTATTAGATTGAAGATGTGGATGGGGCACGTGGATGCAATAAGTTGGGAGAAAATACAAAAGTATGACCATTTGAAATATTACAAGTTGACTTTTGTGCCTGAACTAGAAAAAAAAAAGTGCAGTTGAGTTTCCATCCTGTTAACGTATTGAGATATGAAGTAATATCACTAAGGCTGAAAATTCACTTTTATAATAATTTCAGGACAATAATTCTATAGAAAAACATTGATTTATCATATCAAGGAAATTGTTGGGTCAGTTTTTAATTGTAATGATTACTTTTACCGTTTTTACGAATGCTCGAATATCATGCCTAACGATTAATTTATGTACAAAATTGTGAATGATTTATTTTTCTTTTTTTTTCCTTGTATTTTTCATTGGTAATGTGTTACCAGTGGAAAATTTCATACGACGTGAAATTAATTGGTCATGGTCTTATCTTTTATTAGGATCGAAGTTTCTAATGTAATGCTTATACATTCAAAGTACATAATGTATTCCAATGCAAGTTGTCATTGACTTTTACATTCCCAGTATTCAACGTACTTGGAATTCTAGAAAAACAAGTCCTGTTTTCTATTTGGGGCATTTCTTACACAACCGGTGATAAATGTTTTCAATGCTCATGCTGAAAAAAAAATGTGCTGTAATTTATTTCCAAGTGTAACTTTGAGAAAGAAAAACCAAAAGGAGAGACGGATTAATGGACAATTAAAAGAGTCAATAAGTCATCGAAAATGAAGATGAATAAACTCATATTGTGCAGAGAACCTACCAATTGTTTGTTGTGCTTCTAACCTCTTAAAAGGTGATGAGCCGTAACCGACAGTGAACTCATTTCAAAAGAATGAAATATTCTCTGCAATATTAAGAAACATTAAGATTTTCAGCATTTATCAGAAGAAAATTATCTACTATAAAAGTTAAACAGTCTTTTAAACTTTTTCCTTTCCTTTCCTTGTTTGTCGATTGAATTAAAATTCCTAGTTTGAATCCCAATTCTTCTAAACAGGTTACAATTACCAGGTATGGCAATACATCTACTTTAGAACCAATAAACTCGAATAAATGAAATCATTAATTGACAGTATAGTTACATTTAATCTCTATACTCTACTGAGCATTTTTATGTAATATATTGAGCATGTATGATTGCAAGTATGTGTGAATCCCGTATTTTAGCCCTCACTTTCGACCATTATATCAGTGTTGATGGACCACTTTGCTTTGGCCATGTGCTTTCTTGAGCGCGAGACTCAAGGAAAGAATTCTGTTTGACTGAAGTGATTATGGTGATAACTTTTTATTTGCTCGGAATTCAAGGTTTCATTTTAAAAAAGTGATATGGCCTTTTAGCCGTGCAATATGCTCTTAACAAGTTGGGAATACGTTCCGGAAGAAAAAATAAAAAAAACTCTTTGCAGCACACACACACACACACGCAAGTGTAATTGTTTAAACTTTTGAGTTAGGTGTAATGTTTTTTTTTTGGGTATGCTGGGCAGCTTGATAAAATTATGTACTTGATGCCTGGCAAATGTTGCATTATGATGCCGTGTGGCGAATCTTTTATCATTTCATTTTGAATTAATTTATACATGTTTTATAATTCAATGTGCTATATCTTTTAAATAAATCCAAAGATGTTATTTATAAAAATGATGATAATTTAGTGTGGATGTTTCGTTCTGTGTATTTGTTAATGAAATACAAAAACTTCATTTTGTAATTGTAAATGCCAGTACACTTTGCTAGATTGTTTTCAGGTTCAACAAGACGTACTGTTTAAATAAAAAAAAAGAGTGTTTATCCTACCCTCTTATGAACTGAAAACAAAAAACAGTTGATTGTACAAGTGCTTACTGCTTAAGAAAAGTGTCTCGTAATGTATACTGGACTATGTGTAAAAAGAATGGGTGACATCTCCAACATGTCAGTCTGCTGCACTATTACGTAGCCACATGAAATAAATTAGTGGAATTAAGATGTTCTTGTGATCACTCCTTTATTTTCAATGAAACCCTTATTGTTACATAATCTTAACCTTTTTAAAAAGTTCTAATTTGATTGTTTGTTCACATGAAGAAAAATTATTTTAAAAAAACATTTCAATAAGTCATGTATGCTAACTAGTTTTGGAGAGAGTTTTGTCTTTTATATTCACAATTATTTGAGATTTATTTGAATGCATTTATTCAGTCATTGATTTAATAAAACTGTTGATTGAATTAAGTATACCTACATTGTTTCTTCATATCTCAGATTTTCCTTTCCAATTAAATGTTTACAAAGAACTGAATATTGTTGATTGCCTCACATTGTTAGGCAAAATTGGATACTAATAATTTTACAATTCATATTTTTTGAAAATTGAATTTGCTTTAATTGATGCATCTACAGGTCTCTACTTTTAGGAAATATGTCAGAATGACATTCTGAAACTTGTTCTTCAGAACTAAATAAGCCAGAACACAGTGTTAAACAAATTCAAACAGCAATAAAATGTTGTAGATGTCAGTTTTCTCATGTATTCCAACTTTCTTAATTAAAAATATAGATTCCATTCCAATGTTGGAGTCAATGGAAATTTATATTGTCCATATTCCTTGAAAAGAAAATGCTAAATGATTCACAGCAAAATTTCAAAACACATGTATTGATGATTTTGCTCACTGAAATTTAAACTCTTTACATTGGAGTATATTTCATGTGTGTCCATTTCATAATCATATTTTTCATTTAATTTCTTATTGTCTGATTTTCAGCTTCATTACTTACTGGATTTTATGATAGATTTAGAAATGAATGATATTACTTGCAAGAAACATTGATGCGTTTTGCATTAAACAATGTATGGTTGGAAGCATATGAGTCAGCTGTATTACTGGTTGGAATACTAATTAAGTAAAGAAACTATATATCACTCTTGAAAGTCACAGAAATTTAGGTTTGAATAGTATGAAGAAATGTGGGCTAAAAATATAGGTACTTGGATTTCTTGCATTCTTATTCTTAAAGAGCAACTTAAGTAATCTTTTGTTTAAATGCCTTAATATGAATGGGCAACTTTAAATTAGTATCTGGTCATTTGGTTGACCTTTGCAATAGGTTCAAACCTCCCACATTTTTTTAAATTCTCTAATAAGCCCATGAAGAAGATTGATACAGTTCAATTTTTCCTATCTGACAAATTAATGTTTTCAAGTATCTGCCATGGAAAATGATGTAGGTGCTGTGAAATGTGTGGACCAGTAAAAGATTATGAAATTCGGAAGATTTTTGTGGCAACCTTTTAAGCAATGGTGCCTAATATGTTTTTTAAATAAATTTGGTGACTTATGTGCCAACTTAGAGATTGAATATTATTCTAGATAATAAATATTCAGTTCCACTCTTTTTCAATCCTGTTACAAGTTCGTTTTGTAACTTTGACTCTCTGTATAGTTCTGTGAAATAAGGTATTGAGCTAGCGGCAGTGCAATAGTAAGCAATTGATCAATCATTTCCAAGAAAATGTTCACCTTATCAGAAGTTTTACACAAGGTACGTATGTATAAGTGATATTTCATACTATTGCAAGATTTTGCATAAAAATCATTCAAGTTTAAAAACTGAAGATGATTTCATAGAATTTATGGCTGCACAGTTACTGTGCAATAAATTTTTGGTGGTTTAATGACTGAACATAAACCAAGTGAAGAGGTGAAGATAATGATGGAGGCAGAAGGGACAGATGGTGGAAGTAATGAGTCTTCCAACATCTGCTTCCCTGATATTTCTTTTGAATCTCTTTGAGAAGAAAACAGGAAAATGAGTGGAATAGATAATATAACATGATAATAATAATACTTTATTCATTTGAAAAATGGTACAACCATATTAAATGTCATCAGTATAAAAAAGTTCTTAAATATAAATAAGATTGTCACAGAAGAATTCATCGAATGAATAAAGTGGGTCAGCAAGTAGCCAGGTATATACCCTATTCTTGAAACTCTGGATACAGTCTAATTTCAACCAAGTAGGCAGATAGTTATACAGCCGAATGTTCATATTATGAAAAGTATTGTAGGTTGTTGACAATCTACAGTAAGTTGTGTTTATATTTGATTTACCTCTTGTGGAGTAGTTGTGGATATTAGATCTCAATTGATAAGTCTCTGGATTAACTTTTACATGAATCAAGGCCTTAAATATATATAAAGTAAATACAGTCATGATTCCATACCTGATGATATCAATATTAAAGGTGAAATAATCACTTCAAACAGCTGTCTCAAGTCAGATGATTTTGATTAAGAGAGAGTGCCTTACTTCAGACACAAGACATGATTTAAGTTGCCCAAGTGACTGTGTTTTGGAATAGATAATTTTGTTCATATGTAAAACATCACTGTGATTGCCATTTCCCTGTTATTGGTAACATTTGGCAATTAATAATAAAGTGATTGGTCAAAGTGAAAATTAAAAACTTTAGCCGGAGGCTTTGGAAGGTTTTTGCTCATCATAATTCCTGGCGGGGACCGGTTTGGGTATTTGTGGCAGGATGACAAGAGGAGGGGATATACTGGTTAGGACACGGCCACGTTTGGGAGGGGTGTGGATTGGTACAATAAGGTGGCTGACAGGGGAGGAGAAGAGACAATATGGAGGAAGGAAAGGATTATGAACAAGGGAGAAGACACAGAGTTTACGAATACACTTTGTTGGTGGGTAGTAACATTTGGTGTTAATCCTTGGTTTCCGTTCTTTTCATGGTGGAGACTTGTTTTAGCAATAAACATGAACTCTTGGGTGCTAGGTTGCCCGAAAAAGTTGCCTCAAGCAAAGTAAGGCAATAAAGGTTTGGCAACATGGCATGTAGTGTACATTAATTTGCCATGCAAATAACTTGGGCCAGCCCCTAAGTGCTGAAGGTTTTTGAAATAAATGATAGTAGGCTGTCAAATAGCCTTTTCCAGTCATTCACCTCAAGATGTAGAATATTCATTTACATGGAAGTACATACTGTGTCACTCAGTAAATTTCCATTAATAATGCTTAGTATCAGTAATGACCTATGGCCTCACATGCACTGCAAACTGATAAGAGCAGTGGTTATGTTGGAAGCACAAACTGATGCTTCTAATGGTATGCAACATCTTTTAAACGTCAGTTATTATTATTCCATTTAAATTTAAATTAGCATTTTTACATTGAAATAATTAGCATAGCAGTAATTTTGGTTGGAACTTCCCATTCGATAATACTTCTACCATTGTGAAAAGCAAAATGGGGAACATAATTGCTAATTCTAACAAGGTTCTACATGATCTTTTTCCAAAATTGAAAGAAAAATATTGACTGTCAGAAGTTGCTTTGAACTCCGTCTAAAAATTTCAGTTCCTGTTCCAAATTGATCTCTTTCCTGTTTGCTTGAGAATGACTCACAGAGCAAAGGTTAAACTACTGATTAAATAGGAATAAAACTCTTGCATAAATAGGAAGGGCATCTCTTTAGCAATCATATTGAAAACATATTATTTCTCTCATTGTAACACAGTAGGAGAGACCATGTAAATAAAATTAGAGAAATCAAATATGGAGCAGATAAATTTAAGATGTCATTTTTCCCACGAGCATTAAGGGATAAGAATAACTTTGTCCGACCTTGCTAGGGTAAGTATTTTGTGTCAAAAGTAGTCTGGTGTGTAATCATCGCCTGCCACACACCCTTGTGGTGGCTTGTAGGGACTATGTAATGTATAGTGTAGAATTCCAATCTTTAAGGATATCTGCCTTAATTTTCCTTATGTACATGTATGACTTGTTTGCTGTGGGTAGGGGTATGAAGAACACTCCCTCATTATCCTTTCTTGGTGGAAGAGGAAACTGAAAGTGTGGGGAGAAGCCTCTAGTTCAGCCAGGACAGTACATGAGTAGTGTGTGAATCTACTGCTCATGAGTGGCCAGTTGGTTCATAATCTACCCAGGTGTTTGCCATGCCTGGAGACCCATAAGACGGAGAAGGAGATACTGATGGGTGAGTTCTGTGACACCCAGTTTGTCGCCAGAAGCTTGGCATGAACCAAGGAGCAATGGTCCAATTTGACCCTGGATGAGATGTAGAACATCTCATGGCAGAGATTGAAAAGTATTGGGCACTGCAATATTCTGAACATTTTGGGGGACATGTCCCCAAAGTCACGGGAATAACCCGGTTAGAATTTGCATTAACCTCAGCTATTGACCCAGAGGTTGGTTTGATTGACGAGCATAGACCTCACCCGATACTGAGCTCAAATGTGTGTGAATTCTATGCATTATGGTAAAATAGAATAATCTTTATAATTCCAAGAAACTTCAGGAGATGCTGCGACAGTAACTTTTAATGGAGTCATCCACTAATATGTATTTATGTGTAAAAACAATATAAGTAACAAAACAGTTAAAGAGTTTCAAAATCATTCACCGTGACTGGGATAAGTTTGTGTGACTGAAGTCCTGATTGTCTCAGATTGCTAGGGTTTAGTTAACAAATAGTGATTCAGGACGGTCAATGAATGGCAGGGGGATAAGACAGGGTATCCATTATCATCAGTCCTTTTAAATATATATGCAAAGAAAATATTAATAAAGGAATGTAGGTGAGAATTGATCAAATTTGATATGCTGATGGACCTTTATTTAGTCAAGGTATTGCCATCATTATTGGTTTAATTGCAGTACCAAAGTGATAAATACGGGACGAGACACGGTGACAAGGAAATGAATGTAATGATAATCCCTAGAAAATTGATAAGTCATTTTTTAAGTTAGAGTGCATAAACAAAAACAGGTACCTATTCTTTATCACTTATTAAATAGTTATTTAGATGGAGGTGGGCAGAACAGTTAAAACAACACAAGACAAATACCGCAATGTAAAGTTTCTATATTAAATTGATGAATATATTCTCCATACCCAATGTAAAGATACGAAGAATATATCCCAATATTTTTCTTTTTATCTTTTGTACATTTGTAGTGGGAGATTTAAATGCCTAGGATTTCATCCATTTGTATGTAACATGGTTACTTTTTCTCAAGTATTTAATCTTGAAAATGTTTTATGTTCACTAATTATTTGATTTGAATATATGTACTTATGCTCGCCACCAACATATTCATTGACATCTCCCGTTTCTATCAGATATTGTCCAGCTTATTTCGCCAGGAAGCCTAGGTTATATTTGGTGAGAGAAAAATATTTACGGATATGCTTATTTACATAATACTTTGAACTTTTGACAACCATGATAGCAACCCACATTACTTAGTAACGCAAGATGGTGGACGGCAACATCATAAATTGCAAAGGCTTCGAAATTTCTGCATACGTTTTAAGAAGACATGAGTTTTGCAATATTAATTTCTTATAATCATTTAATTCACCAAGTATTTTACAAAAATAAATATCCATTAGATATAATCGCTCGCATACAGTAAAAGTGCGCATGTCCCTATCGATTGTGGTGGTGACGTAAGGGTATATCGATTTTGAAGGGTGATGGGATCGATAGAGAAGAGGAAATAAAGGTGGCTGTGCTCTTGTGTAACTTGCACCTGAGGCTAATACACTAATATTTCATTCCTCATTAGGTGTAGTGTCGCTTGGTGTTTAAGACATTTTTATACAAAGCTGTAAATATGTTGTATTTGGAAGACTATTTAGAAAGTGAGTACAGTGATCCTAAAGATAATTGTGCGTCGAAGTAAAATATTTATGTCATTGTTGGCGATGTCTAATCCCAAAATGGAGCGTCTATGTAAAATTTTGAGCGTTGAAGAATGTGGCACATAGCTTAAACATAAAATGAGGAATGTTAACTGAAATAATTTTTAAGTTATCGAACGAAATTTGAAGAACCATTGGTGTGCGTAGCGTTGAAGTGTTTATTTTCACAAATGGAAAATTTCGGAATTATTTTTTGAGAAAGCGTAGTAACAATGAATTGGTAGACAATAAGGGATATTGCGTTTATTTACTGTTTTAATTATTTATTATACATTTATGTTTGTAGTATTACCTAGCAAGGCCCCTGCGAAATCATTGAATTGGCTGCTATCTTTGTGTTCATAACAATCGCGCGTAATGGGGAGGAAAAAAGTCAATTTTCCAGTTGTCTTCTCTACACAGTTGTCATTGATCCGATTTATTGTAGTCAATAAGTTCTGATTTAATAGTAACTGATATTTTTTATGGCGGTAGTTACTTAGGCGGTCTCCGACAGAAAATTGATTAGCTACCTTTTACAATTTGTACAAATCCCTGGAGGGCCCATATTATTAACGTATAAGACCTAATTAACAGATATTTTTCAAAAAATAATTTCGCGTTTATTAGTGAAGAATAAATTGGTACGGATTTTGTATGTATGTCGATGTTCGCACCCCGTAAGATATGTACTACCCTAGAATAACTCCAGATGCCCTTTACTTCCTGTTTTTATCGTGAGTAAATTTGAAAGGCATGCATTTTTTCATTATTTCTACTTTCATTTCATATTCTAGAGCAGTATCAAGTTTTCCCTAAGTTCATACCACAGAAAAATCACAAAACGATGTTCATATCAAATTGTTAATTCGAGACCACGGTCCACTAATTTATATTAAATGAATCATTCATTTGAAGTGTTTCAAAATAGGGTTTTTAAAGCTATGGGGATTCCGACATTGTTTTACCTTACTTGTAACCCCATTCCAAAGGTATTGATATCCATGCGGAGTTTTAAATATAAGATATGAAACTTGCATCTTTACAGTGATAGAGCACTTACCTGAAGAATTGAGAGATCGCTTTACAGAAATGAGGGAAATGGATTTGCAGGTTCAAAGTAAGTAATATTTATTATTTAAAATTTGGTTGAATTTTGATAATGAAATGAAACTATTAATAGAGCGATATTTGGAGTTAAGGGTTGTGTTCTTTAAGAAAGATAAATCTCCATTCAATTTAAAACATCAATTTTTGTACGTATTCCTTTTTATTTCTATGTTCTTACAAAAATCTTGTGCTCTACTCAGATTCCGTCGATAATGTTCAAAAGCGGGTGAAAGTGTTTTTTGCAAATGCCAAGCGAATGAAACCGACTGATAAGGAAAATGAATATCAAAGTATACGAAAGGATTATTTTAAGGCCCTTGAGGATGCAGGTTGGTAAATTGGTCGATTAATTAATTATTTGCTCATTTTATTATTAAATGGTTATTGATTTCATTTGTTGAAAAAATTAACCTGCTGTGTTGTTATTTTTATAAATATTAGATGAAAAGGTTCATTTAGCAAATCAGATGCATGACCAAGTTGACAGGTACCTTCGTCGCCTTGACCAAGAGCTCTTCAAATTCAAGATGGAGCTTGAAGCAGACCATAGAGGGATTACTGAGGTGTTAGAAAAAAGTAAGACATTAAAAATTTCATTTTTATCCTCGGTGAAAATTTTGCATCTTGGTAAACTGAGATGTAAAAGGAAATGTTACCTTAGTAAAGTCGGATATTTTCTCTTATTATATAATTAATATAGTATAATAATTCCATATTATTTCTCTTTATATTCCCAAGCCTATTTTGCCTTGAGGGTTATCTCATGTGGTGGACTGTAAATTGATTTGGTCACTAAGAAATAGGATGCTCTCATTATTGGTGGATGTACTAGGTGTGTTCAAAAATTAACGGGAATTTTTTCATTTCGCCGGCTTGGAGAATCCGATTGTCAAACTTTCAGCTGTTTTCATTGTGTGACAGCCACTAAGGTTAGACGTGTTTTATGAGCTCGGCGATTTTCGTTTGTTAAAAGAAATGGATCAAAGAATTTGTATCAAATTTTGCGTAAAAAATGAAATAAAGTGTAACAAAGGCCTATGGTGAGTCTGCTTTGAGTAAATCAAGAGTTTACGAGTGGTATGAGCGTTCCCAAGAGGGCCATGAAGACCTTGAAGATGACGAACGTCCTGGACGCTCCAGCACATCAACAATTGATGAAAACGTGGAAAAAGGGAGAGAAATGGTTATGAACGATCGCCGGATCACAATTGGAGAGGTCGCTGATGATGTTGGCATATCGATTGGATCATGTCATGACAATGTTTTTCCAATTGTTTGGGTATGAAACGCGTGGCAACAAAATTCGTTCCAAAATGGCTTTTGCACCACGATAATGCACCAGCTCACACTTCATTGCTTGTTCGTGAATTTTTGGCCAAAAACAATACTGTATCCTCCATATTCGCCAGATATGGCTCCGTGTGACTTTTTCCTAATTCCAAAAATTAAGAGAACCTTGTAGGGCCGTCGTTTTACAGCCGTAGAAGACATTAAAAGCGCATCGCTGAAAGAACTAAAGGCTATTACAAAGATCGAGTTTGAGAAGTGTTTCGGGGATTGGAAGAAGCTCTGGCACAAGTGCATAATCTCCAAAGGGGACTACTTTGATGAAGGTGACAACATCAATGTATAAGAATAAATAAATATTATTGTCCGAAATATTGAAATTCCCATTAAATTTTGAATACACCTCATATAGTAAAAGCTTTGCCTTGCCATGACTTCAAAACATCACTAAATTTCATAATTGGATACCTTCTTTTCATACAATCTCTTCATTAAGAAAGTTCATTCAGTCATAGTTTTTTGTCGAATTTTTCTTTTTTGAGTACTATTTTGAGTTTTAACAATCAAATACTTTAGCAGACACAGATCTCATTTTAAATATACAAGGAACGTAGCTATGGTCATGAATCAATGTAAACAAAAAATGCAGAGACCGTAAACTTGTTTAAATGGTCTCGGTATTTTTTGTTTACAAGGTTCAAATTGCTGTTCACTCACATTATTTTTGCATTGTGGTATTTAGCCTCTATGGTTGAAAAAGTTCTTGATCAGAGAATCATGTGCACATCGTGGTAAGGAAATGGTAAAATAATCCAAAGGGCGGAAGATACCATGGTTACTGACTGGTGTATATGTTCATTAGCTAATGCATTGATGGAATAATACAAAAAAACCACATGAATATTGTGCCTCTCCTCATCCCAAGTCTGTTGCCCTTACATCTGCAGATCTTAGTGTTCCTGGCTGAATATTGATTGGTTTTGTTTGGCGTGTAGTTCAGGTTCACTGAAAAATTTAAATGTTACCAATCTGGACCTGCTACCATGCAAATACTCAGATAATACATGAGATGTGATAGAATTTGCTTTGCCTTAGAATATATTTTCCAAGTTATACATGTTCCGTGCCCAGGGTGGCTGTTTCAGCATTTCGAACTTCTGCTTAGAATATTTCCATTAATGTTAGGGTCAACATAAATATTTAATGATATATTTGTTAAAAAGCTATTTGCTGTTTTTTTCTGAATCATTTTCTGGACTGCTGACGTTTTTTCCACCCATTTTTAGTGCTCTTATTGCAATTTTTATTCAATTTGCAAGTGTCCTAAATTGAATTTATTTTTTATGGGGTGTTATGTTACTCACATTTGGTGATGAATCAGCTCATAAGCAAAAAAAAACATTGGCAATTGGCCTCTCAGTATGGAACTCACCATAGCATTTTAATGTACATGTGCTGATGATGTAAATGTCAATCAGGGTTTTCTTTTGCATTTTTTGGTTCCCTTTCTCAGCCCTAGAGAAGTCTAATTGTTAATTTCCATGGGTGTGGTTTTTATTCTACAAGTATTACTCATTTCCAAGTAATATATCTTCATCTCATGGAAACCTACAAATATACTCATAGAAATACGTTAAAAAAATCATTTAATTGAAATAATGTACTTTTGTTCATTGTTCTAATTCTAATTTCTGTGTATGTTTATGACTATGCTCTATTTCATATACCTAACTTAGAGAATATTAAAATAAATAATTATAATTGCAAAACTAATAAGATCCAATTGACCATGGACCATAAAATTGTTTATAGTAAGATCAGATTTTTCTATAAATTTAAAAAGCCTCTAGCATAGCAATGTGCTTCCAGAAAGCATGTGCAAGAACCACGTTGGTCCTATATGCTGTATGGCATCCACAGCTAAGGGACATATCTTACAATGCCCAGCAACACTTAACCTTTTTCAAATTTTTTCAATAAAGAAAAAAGTTAATTTCTAGAGGCTAGCTTTTATTCTTGTAGTTGTGGTGAATGTATTAAAACCACAGGTATTGCAATTTTCCACTAGATATTTTATTTCGACACTACCGGTTTCAATGTTTTCACATCATCATCAGGTGTGCTCACCTGTGAGTTGCACACCTGATGATGATGTGAAAACATCGAAACCGGTAGTGTCGAAATAAAATATCTAGTGGAAAATTGCAATACCTGTGGTTTTAATATGTTACGCTTCCACCACATCACGCCTGAGACCTCATCATTCGTGGTGAATGTAGCCCGAGAGATTGGGTCTGTATACGAGGTGTATTCAAAATTTAACGGGAATTTCAATTTTTCGGAGAGTAATATTTATGTATTCTTATACATTGATGTTGTCACCTTCAAAGTAGTCCCCAATGGAGATTATGCACTTGTTCCAGCGCTTCTTCCAATCCCAGAAACACTCTAAAACTCGATCTTTGTAATAGCCTTTAGTTCTTTCAGCGATGCGCTTTTAATGTCTTCTACGGCTGTAAAACGACGGCCCTTCAAGGTTCTCTTAATTTTTGGAAATAGGAAAAAGTCACACGGAGCCATATCTGGCGAATATGGAGGATACAGTATTGTTTTTGGCCAAAATTTCACGAACAAGCAATGAAGTGTGAGCTGGTGCATTATCGTGGTGCAAAAGCCATTTTGGAACGAATTTTGCTGCCACGCGGTTCATACCCAAAAAATTGGAAAAAATGTCATGACATGATCCAATCGATATGCCCACATCCTCTAATTGTGATTTGGCGATCACTCATTTCACTTCATAACCATTTCTTTCACTTTTTCCACGTTTTCATCGATTGTTGATGTGCTAAGTCCTCCAGGGTGTTCGTCATCTTCAAGGTCTTCACGGCCTTCTTGGAAACGCGTATAACACTCGTAAACTCTTGATTTATCATTGCAGACTCACCATAGGCCCTTGTTAACATTTCACACACTTTGTTACACTTTATTTCATTTTTTATGCAAAATTTGATACAAATTCTTTGATCCATTTCTTTTAACAAACGAAAATTGCCGAGCTCATAAAACACGTCTAACCGTAGTGGCTGTCACAGATAAAGTCCACAATGAAAACAGCTGAAAGGTTTATCATACTTCAGGGGCATGTATGCCAACATAATAAAAAAAAAGTTTGACAATCGGACTCTCCAAGCCCGCGAAATGAAAAAATTCTCGTAATGTTTTGAACACACCTTGTAAATACCATGGTTCATTTATGCCAAACATTAGTTGGGGATGCCATTGTGACAGACAGAGTTTCACATCTTTGGTGTATATTATGGTAAACCCTCGCCAATCCGAACTATATTTGGGGCCTAAGGTTTTTCTGTTTTAAGCAATATCCAGATTTGCTGGGGATTTGACTCATTTAACTCTACTGGATTATTTTTCACCAATATTCTTGTGTGTGCTTAAGCGCCAACATATCAAAATCTCTTCGTATGGTGGACTCAAAGCATCTGGTGTAAAATCATATAATGTAAAGTTGACAAAATCTGATTTGAATGAAGTATATGGTAGAATATCCTTGGAAGTCAGCTCAGTTATTCTTAAGTGGCTTCAATAAAAAATGATGTGATGTTAGCTACACTGTAAATGATATTATCCCCTATATTGGATCTATTTACCAACATCAATTGAATTGATCAGGTTTTTTTTTAAATTGCTGAAATATTAAAGGATATCATAGCTGATAGTTAGCTATGTGACAACATGATATGGTTAATAACATTTGAATTCCTCTAGATTTTATCAAAGATAGCAGGGTTCTATGTACAAATGAAGTTGACCAAGTTAACAGCTGTTGGCAAATGAATAGCACAGTGTTTGTTTGTGTTCTTGTGATCATGAAAGTAAAAATGAATAAGCAGCAAATTTCATTGTGCCGTCAGTTAAATTAATACATATTATTACACTCAAATCATGTTAAGGTTATTCCTTGATGGATTTCTAATGCTAGATGACTTTTTATCGAAATTTAATATCTCATTACTGATATCACTATCCTTAAATGAATTATATTCAACCTAAAATATGTTAAAAATTAAAATGACAAATTAAATGCAAAATCTAAAATAATCGTGGAATTAAAGATGGAAAAAACTATGAAAATTTGAAAAAAAATGCATTATTTTCAAACTTCACTTTGAAAAAATTCAATTGTTTTAATGTATATATATATGGACTTCGTTTATTTGATAGTTGTGTCCATCCAAAAACCTACCTTAACCGGTAGATTACCTAATAATAATATGGACTTCCTGCATCCCATCATACTGAACTAAAGCTGCTGAGATCCACAGGTAGCAGGAGGAAGTTTTTTTAAAAAGCTACCTATTTTACTTTTGCTGGCTTCTTTGGAATTGCCTATGAATTACAATCTCTACGGCCTTCTTATCTGTCAATAATATGCTACATGTATGTAGCCAACATTTCTTCTATAAAATTTATGATAGTATTCAGGCTCTCCCAAGCCTTTGAGAGAAATTAATTGATTCTTCAGCCAGCTCCTCTTCAGATTCTGAAGATTCATTTCGCATTGCTGAAAGTGGTAAAAGGTTGCTGGTGGTGGCAGGGTAATGTCCTCGCCTTCTAACCCAGGTTTTGCAGTTTCAATACCCACATAGGTATTTTATCTTCACCCAAGCTATGTAATTTTTCAAAGTATGTGGCTTCATCGCCAAAAGTGGAAGTGAGATGATCGATGCGTTCCTGCCTTGATAATCCACATTGAAAGTCATAAAAAATCATCGCACAAGAGTGTTCACGAGTTAAATCCTTCTTTTGCAGAATTCTATCAGAATTCCTCCCATGGCATTTCATTTTCCTGATCTGAAGTATCCCACCCTACTTCCCTCTCACCCCTCGCCGACCACAGCATTCCAATCTCCCATTACTATGAGGTTTTCCTTCCCTTTTACTGTTCCTAGATTCCCTTCCAGTTTTTCATATACTTCCTCTATTTCCTTGTTTGAATGGCTGGACGTCGGTATATACACCTGTGCTATCACTGTCTCCATAGGTTCTGCCTCTAACTTAATCATCAATATCCTATCATTATATTGCCAGCATGATTTGACCTTCTTGCCCACTCCTTCTTTTGAATATGATGCCTACTCCTGGAATTTTCTGGTCGTCTCCCGAGTATATCACCCTGTAGCTGTCGCTCCAGAAGTTGCTCCCTCATTCTTAATTTCACTCAATCCCAGAATGTCTATCCTCAGCCATATCCATCTTCATCTTTACATTTTCTAATTTCTCGCACACCCCTAATGACCTAATGTACCATATCCCTATTCTGCATTTATCCACCTTGACTGATGTTCACCTCCCAGTAGTCCCCACCCAGAGATCCGATTGGGGGACTAGTTTACATCCGGAATATTTTGCTGGGAGGAAAACCATCTTGTCATATTTGAATGCAAGGCTGCATATTCTAGGGAGGATAATGAGGTGGTTTTCCGTTGCCTTCCACATTGCAGTACTACAGTTGATATCGTGCACTTCACTCTCCCCCTTAGCCATGGCAACTGATGCCAGGCCAACATGAGTGACTAATGGTGAAACTGCTGCCTTTCACCATGGGTTCAGGGATCTATTTTTCTCGTTACCTCATTCCAAAATACCATTATTGTATTTCTGCTGGTAATGTGTAGTTTTGTTCATTCTGGAAAACCATTAACAGAATTTTTCTAAACTGAATTTTCATCGGTCATGGGAATCGAGCCAGCGACCTTTGGCTGCACAGGCAGACACACTACCTCTGGTCCACCCTGTCAACATATATGTATATAAAACTACTGTAATCAACCCGAAGGTCGGTTTGGTAGGTGATGGTAGAGTTCACCCAGTACTAAGCCCGATGGCATGTGAAATTCACTCATCAGAGTGTGGGGGTCAGATCCTTTCCCTGTGCCGGTTATGGTTTCCCAGGAAGATTTGTTACGTGAAAAATCACATAGCTCGGGTGGAGCAGCAGGTATCCAGAGAGGCTTGCCCAGGAATCGAACCCGGGCCTTCTTGTCAGTAGTCCTACCCTTGGACTACCACAACCCACACATACGCATATATTTATTTATTTTTTTATATATATATATATATATATATAAATATCATTGTTTAAAGTCCGATGTAAAAGCCAAAGTGCTGTTTTCAAATTAATGTTGAACAAATAAAAAAATTTAACACTATCTGCTATTTCTTCTTCTCTTAATGTCTGTAAACCTTCATTGACATAAATCTTGTTTCCAAAATTTTTAGTATTCACTGATATTTTTCCCGCAGTCTAATAAAGTTCCTGTTAATCTTCAGGGTTCAAATTCTGCTAGTGTCAAAATCAACCTCTTCATGCAGGATCTTTTCCTATTCATTTGCAATAGTGAATTGTTTCACCTTCCTGCTGGAATAAGCGTATTTGAAGCACACAGACTTCAAAATATAGTTTTTTTTAATATTATAGTTCTCTGTCCACTTCTGTCTTCAGTATCTTCATCAGTTCACTCTAGAACTTTCTAAAGTGCTTTAAAAATGTTGCCTGTGCAATCTCTTGTGATCAACAATTACTCTGTGATCCATCAACTAAAAGAAGCAAATTTTATTTGGGTGCAAAGCAAGACACATAATTTTACCATCTCCTCTCAGCAATTGTCAGTGTCCAGATGTGCTTGTACCTTATCCTTTGGAATACCTAGAAAATGGGCTTAGTATTTCACAAGTTTGGGAGCAAAGTGATGGTGAAAGCAGTTCATTGATAACTCCAATAAACCATGCATTTGGCGATTGCCTATTAAGTTCAGGGAGTTCATTCATTATTTTCCTCAAGAGCCAGGGGTTTTCACAATTTTCCTATAGCATCAATCTTCAATTTGTGACAGCCATCTTCATTTGCTCACAGAATTTAATCATATTTTCCTTACTGATTTATTTTGTTCCGGAACCTTTAAATTCACTTAGTAAAGCTTCGAGGGTATTCAGGCAAAAATCTCCAGTACAGATCCTCTTAATTTTACATTCTGCATTATATACATTTGATGGAATTTTCAATCATGTTCGGCCATCGTTGCTTGCAGTTCTGTCATAAATGGTTCAACGGCATCAATATCAGTACCCATGACACTCTTTTAACCAGAAAAATCTCCCAAACTGTTATAACCAAACACTAGTTGCAGTGAAGTTCTCTGAATTGTTTGGCAAGCTTTTGAGCTGCATCTTGAATTTCTGTGCGACAAATTCCTGCACCATTTAATTTGCTATTGAGCGTGCCACCCCTAGGATGGATTCTTCCAGCTTTACATCATCTGCCGCAACATTACTGTTTTCCGAAGGCCATCGGTTGGTATACTGGGCATTAAATTCAATCATGAGAGTAAATATTTCAATTTTATTCTCCTTAATTTTCAGATGGGACATTGTTTAGGTTTACCCATTTCACAAACCAAACTAACAACAGATTCCTACTTCTTAGTTCCATCACCTTTTATCATTTATTTGTCCAGCAATGTGTTAATTCATACAAATAAAGGACATTCGATGAAAATATACATGAAGCACCAGCAATCATTGCTGTGTGAATTCATCCATATAGTTGAAAATATATAATTTCATCTTATTTTACAATGGTAAAATATAAGATATGTCATACAAAAACAAACATTTTGAGAAATGGTTTTAATAAATGGACCACTTGTCATACCTTGACAAAAAATATTCATTGTAGTCATAAAAACAACTCTTTAATTTAAAAAGATTTAAGCCTAGATTTAAACATCAGGGAAGTTGATATCTTTTACGTTTGCTGGTAGATGATTAAAAAAATTTAATGCTAGCATTGAACGGGTGCTTTTTGAAACAAAGAAATAGAATGCTTATTACGTACACCTTCCTTTTCTTGTGGAATAACACTGGATACTCTCTCATTTTCTTTGAAATATAAATACGTTTTCTCAAACATACACACATACATTATATAAGTACAAACATGTTACAGTTACGATTTCTAGATTTATGAAATGAGGTCAACATGATTCTATTTTTGGAATTTTGACCATGTATCTAACAACTCTTCTTTGCATGATGAATGATTAGTCAACACCCCAATAGAATAATTCCATGACACACTTGAAATTGGGAATTATCAATGTAGGCTGTTTTTTTAGAAGTGGTTGATCTACAACCTTTGCTAGGTTTCTAGGGAATAGGAAATTCTGTAAAGTTTCCTGCATAAATGGCTAATGTGTTCATTCGAGTCTAAGCTTTCATCAATTATTAAATGTATAAAGTTGGTACTGCTAACTTTCTTCAGCGTTAACACCTTGTGTACAGTAAAAAGAGACATTTCAGGCGTGATATGTTGGAATGTCATGATTAATATCAATTTTCCACAAAATAAAATTTTGGTGACCTGATGATGATGTAGTAACATTGAAACCGGTCACATTAAATTTTATTTTGTGGAAAATTGCTATTTTTAATTAAACTTGTGTACAGTGTTGAAAGTTGTGTTTTTTCTCAACGCCACAACAAATATGTCGTGTCTATGCTTGTGTGTGGAATTTTGATGAATAATTGACTTAATTACTTCATTTATCGCTGGTCATTAATAATTTACAATATAACTGGAAGGACGAGGGACTTATTTAAGTATATTTATCAATCATGGCGAGATTAACTTGAATATAAAACATTTTTTGGCTAAATACTACAGTGCAGCCATCTTTTGAACCATAACCACCAGTTCTGCATGGTTAGATTAGCGAGGGTTTACTGTGCTTAAACTTATATATAAAATTGTTCAGTGATAATGTTTAGTGGTAACTTGGTACCTAATTGAGAGCTAATTACTTTAACCATTAACTTAAAATATTTGTGCTATATATTGTATGGTTTTTTTCCCCTTGCCAAATATTTATTCGTTGAAATGATTGATTTTCTCATGTTTTTTTTTATTAGGATCTCTAGAATTAGACCAGCCTCCTCAAAACAGCTGTCAGAAAGAAAATCGTTACAGCCTTAGTGTATCTCGACCATCTCAAGGTATGCTCAATCATCAAGTTAACATTCCCTATCATTGGCATGTTCGAGTTAACCATAATTGTCGACTTATTTATGAAGGCTTGAGAAACTAGAAGTTTTAATGCAGTGAGTCATAATGCTGTGTTTTGAATTGCTGTCATGTGAATATATTTATGGACGACTGATGGCACATTCTGGATATTTTCTTGTCAAAGTTTTTCTGTGGCAGCATATAGGCTGAGTGCACATGATCAGTGACAATTGAAGGACTTGGGTAACTGTTCACCATTTTATTTCAGCAATGCCCTGGAAAAAAAAATTTATGTACTCTTTAAAATGTGGAATTTAGCACATATATGGATATAAAAGTTGTAAATATATTTGTCATGTCAAATTTAACCTTGCATTTCAATTATTTCTAATTACTTAATCATAGTTTTAGTATTTTTATGTTTTTTGGAATCCTGAAACTCAATACTGTGAAAACTTATACCTGGATCAACTCTTTTAACAAGTGAAGCTAAAGACAACCAGTAATTTTCTTTCTGACATCATTTGTGTGATTAAAACTGGAGTTAAAATTTAACTTTGTAGTAATTGCCTTCAATCTAACCTTTACCCCGAGGATAAGTACAAATAACAGTCAATGTTCATTGGCTTGAGATACCGCCATTAGTGTGGTGGAGAATTCTATTCCGCTCTAGGTATGTTTCCTTGCCCGAATATACATCTGTATTCATCTTGAAATTTTAATTTGGTGAAAAATTTTCTGAAAGAATTTCACCCATATCTATAAACTTTTTTTCTGGAACATATCATGATCGTAATTATATTTTAAGAGGTTAGATATGATTAACTTGTTTGTGGTTGTGGGTTACATCTCGGGCACTTCTTTCTTGCAAACAAATTACACATTATACAACTGCAAAGCTAAACATTTTAGAGCATTTAGTGTTGTAGCCAGAGAAAATGTATGAAGAAGTCTGAAGTGGCTGACAACTGGCAGCTTCTAATTTCGAGGGCTGCATAGTTATAGCGTTCACTCGTCGGACTGGCAATTTGATGGCAACAATCAAGCTTTTTTTTTTCATTGTCCTTTCCTTGCTGGGAAATCATGGAAAATAATAGGTGAATCAGTCCACAAGTAGGGTAAAGATTGTGACTCCTTGCGTCTTAGCATGTGTGATGGGTTTCTTTCCTTCATCCTCATCTTCCCTCAACCCGATTTCCAATATATTCTGAATCACACGAAATGGGTTAAACTCTTTAGTTCATCTTATGGGAGTTTGTCCTGTTTCGTGGTTGTCCTGTGAGCTTTTTTTCTTCCGGGCATCTGCAAGACCCTTTGTATATATTGCATTTCATGAAATGGTTCAACATGTGTGGATTACCATCACGAATTGTATAGACCCATCTTTCCCATTACTCTTTGGTTGTACTGTTAAAAGGTGGAATTTGACATGTGAAGATCGTAAAAATGGTTGCTGTATGATATTAGAGATAGTCTCTTACAATCCTTAAAAGTGAAAATTTAGATGTCATTTTTAGTGCGACCGATGACTTTACTAATTTTGCATCATGTTTTTCTGTTCAACTCCTCACGTAATTATTTTTTTAGTATTGCATTGGCAATAAATTAGATTGATTTGTACATAATATTCTGGATAAGTGAATGACATTCTCTCTTTTGTAATTATTTTTTATTAGTTCTGCTGGCTCATTTGATAAATACAGTATTATAGTGTCCGACAGCAATTGTGAGTTTTTGGAATAATTACAAATGCTGCATACTTCAGAAACAATCTACACACAAAAATTAGTCTTCCACAATTTCATGATTTTCTCCCTCCATTTTTTTTTGTGAGGAGGTCCTTTCTCATTTCCCATATTCTTCCTTCTGTGCAAAAATGCCTGTTGCAGTTTCCTCCTTCCTTCTCATCCATTTCCCAAGTTCCTTGTAATGTTATATGGCAATGAAGAAGCTGACGAAATGATTCTAGCACTGCTGCATTGAGAGAAATTGAGGGAGTTTGATGATGTTGGTTGGAAAAGGGCAAGTGGTTCATGCATTACACAGAGACAAGGCAAAACCCCGTGAATTTTTCCGTGTTAGATTCCCCTTCAGCTTGAAAAGTTAGGATGTCAGAGAAAGGAAAGAGCTGTGAGAAAACTGCTTCGATGCAAGCATTCTTTGAGGCCAGAGAAGATTGGTGCGCCCTTCTGCTTAAACTTGAGTATGATCGGGCGTGCAAAGTATAATAATTTTCTTTCAAAATTTTGGACCGTGCATTTCTTATGATACACTCTTTTGGAATTGAAAGGCTTGTGTAATTATTTCACAAAAATACCAGTTTTGTCAATATATTTGACATGCTACTGTTTGATACCCGCACAGTTATTTGCTCTTTGCAATTTGCCCACCCCACTTTGTTCGCACCGAACGAAAAATCAATTTTTGGCGAATAGTTCCAGAATGGGTTGGAACCCAGAATTGAAGTAACATCATCATGCGTAAAACTTTGTGAAGTATTTCTCTTCAGGAGGCAGGATTTTGTACGTATGTTTGAAAAAGTCAGGATGAAATTCTGGCCACTAAACCAATCCAAGGAGAGTTACCTCAGATAATAATAAATATTCCATGAAGAGAGTATTTGGAAAAAGACTGTTTCTCAAATCATTATTAATATACTCGTACATTTGATTCATTTTTCAACTTTCTTCCATATTTTCATCAATTTATTTTGAAATGGCCATCTTTCTTGAATCATAATTACATGGGCCAATCATGATTGAAACATTAGCAATTAATATTATTTAAATTATAAACTCGATGGTTTCAGGCTTCACTTTGTGGAAATCCATTCTAATAAATCAAAAAAGAGATGGTACTTTTTTCCACACTTTATTATTTAAAGTCGACCGGTTTCGTCGCATAGGCGACATCATCAGGTACATAGATTCAGTGGGTTCCAGAATATATAGGTTTTGAGACGCCACTTGGTATTTTATGGTCAAAGTCCGGTAAAGTTTAGCCTTCTTTGCTGTACTGGCATTGATGATAAACTCGATGGTTTCAGGCTTCACTTTGTGGAAATCCATTCTAATATTATTCTAATAAAAACATCCACCCCACCCCTCCCTTGGAGTCACCCACGCCCAGTACCACGCTCCCTCTCACACCCCCCCCCCTTTTCCACCGCCTCTTTCCCTCCCCCCTATCCCTCCTCTTTCCCCCCCTCTCAAAAAAACTATACATTCTGGAACTCACTGAATCTATGTACCTGATGATGTCGCCTATGCGACGAAACCGGTCGACTTTAAATAATAAAGTGTGGAAAAAAGTACCATCTCTTTTTTGATTTATTATTTAAATTGTTTTTTTTTACTCGATTGACCCCATATGGCTGTCCAGTTTATCTGAACTCGGCATCCCTGCTCTTTCATGCTGAAAAACTTTGAGAAAATTTTTATCATTGTTTTTGTTTTTCCGTTGGCACATTGTCTAAGATCACCAATAGCACAAGAAAGTTCTTATAAAAATCTTATGTATGCATGAAATTCCTCTTAGGGAAAGTTTTGAATAATACTAGCACTGATGAAAGAATTCAATCTCTATGAGTACACATTTTACTTTTCATAGTTTCCAGCTGCAAAAACTTTGCTATGTTTTGATTCAGAGAATTATTAATGTAATAAGTAAAAGAAAAAAAAATAATTATGAATGTTATTCTTATTTAAAGTTGCAAATTTCCAGAATCTATCTAATAAAAGATTTTCAAACAGTAGGTAGCAGGACTGGAGTGACATCTTTGCAAAATTATTGTTTTTCTTGGTGTGTACTTAATAAAACGATTTATGCATACAACTTAACCAATTATCACCAAAAAAAACAGACATTGATTCCAAAGCTGCGCTCAAGCAAGAAATCTATATGTGTAACTGTGCTATTTATGCTTGAACTTCATAGGAATTTCTTATGGTACTATAGCCTGTTCACCTTAGCTGTCAATTCAAAAATTTTGTTAGAGTCTGGAGCTAACCATACCTCCAATTTCACTTTTACTATGGACCAAAAGAAGCACTAACTCTGACGTTTCCTAACCCCAGTCTATATTTCTGGCTGATACTTTGTCAATTTGTGAATGAAATTTATTGGCAAGCACAATATGGCTTTGATTAACATAGCTTACACGTAAAAATTTCAAATTATACAGTATCCCCTTCCGGAGACAAATTATTTTAATTAATGTTGTAATTCTTTGGGTTAAACTAGGAAAAAGTTCAAATTAATGCATTTTTTTACTTGAATCTTATTTCGGTATTTTCAGATGTATATTGAATTTTGATGCTCTTTTATTTGTAGTAGAGTATTCATACAAGTCTAAACAGAAAAATGTCAGTTGCAAAGTACTCCATTGGCCTCAATTTGACTTTTTTTTTAACTTGTATAAAGTTAAACAAATGGCAATCGAGTCTTCATAATGAACACGAAGAAATCCGATGATAAAAAAACAGCTCCTCTAATTTGCGTAACAGTTACCACACTGGGCTTCTTGTATATTTCACTGAATGAGGCATTTTAAAAGTTTCAAGAGCTGACTAATGTTCATTATTAATTGGTATCTTGTGGATGAACATTATGGAACCTTCTTTTATAAAGGGGTTCAAACTGCTTGTACACAGTGTATTCTAAACCCTTCATGACCGTTTTAGTCAATACTGTGATACCAGCAATATTTATGTGCAATATTGTTTGTTGATAAAGAAATAGCAGACTCACTTTACACTCTTAAATTATGTCTGACTTCATTAAGTACTTCAATTTGCAACAAAATGATGTGTTCGTTAGTTACTTCTTGGCTGCTTTTTGTATGCCAGTCAACATTCATCAGAAGGTGACATTGCTGTGAATTCCATTTGTTGATTCTAAGGCGCTTGCTTATGAATTTAGCTAAAAGAATGATCTATAGTCATGAATTCAAATGCCAGCGTAGGGACTCCCAAAAGTATAGTGTTTGTATAAGCTAGACATAATGGGGTAACTGATATAAGACTGCCAAGGTTTGACCGAATACACACCAATCAACTTTCTAGCCAAAGCAATTTTTATAAACTTAAAGACGTTTTGAAAGGAAACTCTAAATTACATACACTTTTATTTTCGATTGTCTTTGCAGTGTATGCCATTTGCAGTTTTTTAGGTATATTTTTTTTAAGGAGAAAATGATTATTATTATAAATGTTCAAATTAAAAATATAAAATTAATAGAATTCATGATCAGCGATATTCTGGATGCCCAATACTATTACTGAGACACATTAAATGTGTCTTCCCACAAAAGTGGTCCAAAAACCCGTACCATTTTGTAATTGATGTTATCATAAGTTCAGATGGTTTTGGTTGTTTCCCATTCACTCATCTGCATATGATGCCAAATGTCTCACCACCATCTCTGTCGTACAAGGGACAATTATTATTAGGTAATCTACCGGTTAAGGTAGGTTTTTGGATGGACACAACTACCAAATAAATATTTTGTGAATCCAAACAAAACCCAATCCAGCAACCTACTCTACATCAGGTCCCTCTTCATCTCTCTGTACTTCCTTCCTCCCTTCATCCCGTCCAACATCCCTATCCTGTTCCTGCCCTTTCCTTGCTTGCCCAACATTCTCCCCTCTATTACCTTCTTTAACATTCCACTACCGCTCAATACGCCTTTCATCCATCTTTCCTGCCTCCATAGGATTTCTCCCAACAAACCCCTCTCCTCACCCACCATCTCCAGTACTTCCTCATTTGTTTTCCTTTTGGTCCATTTCACCTTCTCCATTCTTCTCCACACCCACATTTCAAAAGCCTCCAATCTACGTCTATCCTCCTGCTTCAGTGACCACGATTCCGTGCCGTACATAGTTATGCGCCATACCAGAGTTTTTATCAGTCTTGTCTTAATATCCCTACTCAACGTCCTCGTCATCAACTCCCTCCTCCTTGAGAAAGCCTCCTTACCTAGTGCAATTCTTCTCTTTACGTCCCTACTACTTTGACCGTGTTGGTCCAGAACACTTCCGAGATACGTAAACTGTTCTACAAGGGACAATTAGGAAACCTATTTTTGTTGCCTTTGCACATCTACCCAGGGCAGTATTCATATTTCCAAGTTGCTGAACTTTCTTTTATAATCACTGTAAGTTTCGAAAATGTGGATTTCTGAACTTTGATAGGTTTTTTGACTGTTTTATCACTGTAGCATACCGATGGATTACTGTAATATTGAAAAGCCAGATGGAAATAAGTTTTCATAAGGTTGATTGAAGAAAGAAGATGAAATAAGTGGTGTCAGCCTTCACATTAAAGCCATATGCCCCTCTTTGAGTTGATAGAAGTTGGACCTAATTTCTCTCAGCTGCTTCCTCAATTTGCAATGGCCTTGGTCTAACGAATCCAAACCCCAAGTATAACTTTTGACATGCACAGTGGCTAAATCCTGTGAAATTCTCCTGGCTGTACACTCTTCTTCCTCCTCCTCTGGTATAAGTTTCCCTGAAGCAGCCAAGATTTCCATTCTGTTATTCAGAAGTGGGAGAAATATATCCGCCACCTTTTGTTCTCAATTCCTAGTCACCTGGGTCCAAAGATTTGTTTTTAGCATTTATCATGCTGAAGAAAAACTAGTTTTTCAGTTAATTCACGTTTTTTTGGGTGGTGGGACTGTGTCATAATTCTCCTTACAAGGTGATATCATCAATTGCCCCTTAATCTATGAGAGGATGGATCAAGGAGGTACCTCACTCCTCTAAGTGAATGACAGGCAGTTAAAATTCATTTTATCCTAAAACTTTAGTATGATTCTATAAGAATCATTGAAATACCATGGACTTACCAGGATCTTTCCCTTTGTTACTTAACTTGCTGATTAGTCGCATGTTTTAATGCAGATGCAGATAACTCTCCCAGCAATTCTCTTCTTTTCATCAGTCCTGAATAATCACCATTGTGACAGCACAAATATTTGAATTACAGGAGGCATTTTCCCGATTTTTTGTTACCCTGGCACTTCGAATGGAATAGAATATAACTGACATAAGATGTGAGCAATTTCAATTTGAGAGATTTACAAATTGCACATTATAACTACTTAAGCACCAATTTGCTATCAGCCAGAATTCTCGGTCTTGTAAATAATCTAATTCAGCGTATTAACACAATATTAGAATTTTGTAAATGAAAAGGCCCCCTGGCATATGTGGGTTCACTCTCTATGTTAATCCTGTTCTCTGTGTGGACACTTTAAAATTAGATATTCTTCAATACACTCATTTTTCATGAAACCACTACACCTTTTAATTTTACTATTCTCCATAGAATTACTACTAATTTCTTTTACTCTGAAGTAATAATTTTCTCGTGGCATGTTCACTAATTGATCTCTCCCAACCATTGGAATATTGGAACTTGAGCACTCGGATGCTAGTTTGCTAGGACCTGCTTCAAGGAAAGTTATTGCAATTCCAACCATAATTTCAAATGCGGAGATTGGTTTGAGAAGTGATAGTAGAATCCTGAAATATTACATTATACGGTTTACAGATTCAGTTGAGGGGGGGGGCATGTCCTATTCTGTCTATTGCAAGGAAACCTTAAGACTTAACCTTAGAAAAAGGTTAGATCTAGCTGAAAATAGTCTTAGAAGTAAAACTTTCAGAACTATGACTTCCTCCTTGAGACAATGTATACCATTTTTTTAACTTCCACACAGGCCCATAAATTGATGAATTTTTAAAATTGATCTCTGGTTAGTTTATCTCAACTATTGGCTTGTTCTTCTCCAGCTGTCTAAGAGATCTGTAGCAGTAAGTAAATGCCCAAGATATTCCTCACAAGTGAACACAAGATGATATTTTTTCAGTGTACATAAGACTGTTCTGCATGAGACTGTAAATCCATGGGATTTTTTCAAAGAATTTTGAAACCAGAATGAAGTATTCTTCGAGCACTTTATTCTACATTAATATGGCTTCCAGATTGAGGAGGCTGAAACTTTCTTGAAACTCCTTGGCCAATCTATCCTAGAATGCAAATGGTCTTACCTATTGGATTGACAAGTCTGTTTTTTCTCAACCTTTTGTAAGCCATTATCCTGAATGAAGATCTGAGGTAATTTTAAAAAGACTCCTTCTCTCTGCTTGTCTAATCCCAAGTCAAGCATGAGGTAAGAATCACAGAAAGCCTTCCTGTTTCTTCAATAATCAATCTTACAAGTTATTCTTCATCTTTACTTGTTTAGGAAACAATGAAACTCATCTTGAAAACCCTAAATTTGTGCTTCTCGAACATTTTTATTTATGTATTCTTGGCATCCATCTTTTCAATTTTCCTGTTGATTGAGGAATTGGTGGCTTGCAGTTCAGTTAAGTGACATTTTTCTAACTATCAGTTAAAACTTTCATCGGCCAATTCTAATTTTGATGTCCTAAAATATTCATTGCCCATGTTATAGATTATATTCCCAATTCAGTGAGCTGATGCCTAATTTGAGTGCTAAATTTCCCAGCCAGTTGATGACCTACCAAGTTTAGATAGCTTTCTTGCCTTGCATAATCGCCATAGCTTCAGTACCTCTCAGTTTTTCCATCACCGACGACTCAGTGCTTCCAAAAAAAAAGACAGAATTCCTTCTCTTTTTCTTACATTTATATCCTTCTGTTCTTATACTAAAAACTATTATTGCAGTTTTATTTTTAAATTGCAGCATTTCATTGCGTCCTTACATTGAACAAGTATCCTCTTCATTTTCTCTTGTGTCTTTAGTGCTAGAAGACACCCAGATCTGCTATGCCATTAATGTGGTTTCCCCTCTTCATTTTCTTGAATCTCATGAATGCTCTTCATTTCAATTCTTGGGATATTTTCAAGTGAAGGCGCACATTCTTATCGTACTTTCTCTCGTCTTCCTTCCTCACACTTGAGGTTTCATGTTTAATTTATCTTAGTTTTAACTGATTTACCCAATACATTGTAAATAAATACAAAAAACCATATCAGTATGTAGACACACATTTGCGTTGGATTCTTTTTCATTAATATCAACCATCAGGGAATAGTCCCTGTGAATTTTTCCTTGTACAGGATGCTGCTACAGGGAAGTATGGTTGAGGTTTAGTGAAGCAGTCTGGTTACTATACAAAATATCAGTCTTTATAATCAAGAGACTACACACCATTTGAATTAATAGTATTCCATACCACTTGGTATCGAAAAATACTTTCTAGATTACTGAATGGGCCGATCTACTTTGTAAGATGCTTAGCGGACTAAACTATATTCTCCTGTGCTCTCACATTTCCCATATCCAAATTGAAATGTTTTTATATAGGGAACTTGTACAAGTTCATTTTTGTGGGCGATTCTAATTGATGACTGTCTATAAACCTATAATCTGGAAAATCTTAAGGTTCAACTTTTATTGTTAGGAATTCATACCTTTTATTTTTATATCGCCTTACCTGCCCATGCATTTCTTGTGTCCCCATCATACACCATTGGAGTGTCATGTGTAGGTTATATTTCAAATTAAATCATTGAATGCCTATTGGATTTGTTTTTGGGCTATTTTGTATAGTGGTTCTTTTTTTATGGTGTTTTATCCAGTTCCATTTCTAAAGATTCCCAAATCCCTTTTTCAATTATTCGGTCCTTTATCGATCTAGATTTCTTGTTAGTTCGTGTGATCTGAAGATAAGGGCAGGTATGAATCAATTAAAGTGGTATCTATTTTAGCCTATGGTAATGCATTCGAATTTTCTTCACTTCAGAAGGCAATATTTCTTAAAATTATTCCTTAAATTTTAGTCGTTTAAATGAATCACTACTCGAGAATTGAAGTACTTTTTCTATTTTAACTGCTGTACTGCATCATATGTTTATGATTAGTCATCCATCTCCAATATCTAGCATTTCTATGAAATTTTCCTGGTTTTTCTAGCATAATTGTTTGAATGGGAGTAGGTTTCATTTTGTAAGGTGATCATGTTTGAGGGACAGATCTCAGCTAGGTTAACTTGTAGCTGGTAACCACTCTAAATTTATTTATTTTCTCTTCTCTATTCCTATCTGTCTGGAATAAGTGCTTTTTCAGCAATCGCTAACGCTTCACTCCACAGATTTCAAAAGTCTTATCTATGCTTAACCGTAATGTAAATAATTATCTTATAAAATTGAATGATTCCTTCATTAATGTTGCTAGTGTCTCTACTGGGCTATTTGCTGTGATGGTTGGCTTTTGATAGCTTTACTATTCCATTCATTGGCTTAACAAATCTGTTCCTTCTGGGTTTTTGAGCCATCATAGTCATATTACAGTGCATATTTGATTCTGTAGCAAAAGGTGTTGGCAGCTTCATGGAAAATTTTCTTTTTCAGCATTGACATTCCAGTTCATTCATTTAAATGCTCAAATTCCATTGTTCCTTCTTTGCACCAACCATCTCAAACTTAGGTACTTAGTGCCTCGCAAGTCACCAGGAGAGTGGATATGTGGGAGGAGGTGTTAGGTCATCAGGTGTTAGTGTAATTGGTGTACATTATATCATTCAGTATCATTTTATTTTCCGTTCTAATCATCGTGCATGATGACTTACACTGCTGTGGTCATGAATTTTACCTGGGGAAAAGTATATATTATGTTTGTCTGTTTAGCAATCAAGTCTTCCTTCTCATTGTGTTGGACATGGGGTAGAATCGGAAGGCGTTCAGTATATGATAGGCAGTTTGGGCCACTTGAAGGAAATGTAGTTGTAGTCGATTACAAACTAATACAGCAAGTATAAATGACTTGTTTTTTCCTTGCTTGTAAATAATGTTTACCACAAAATATGAGACAAAACACATCCACTTATAACTTTTCCAAATGAAATTCGTTGTGCGAATAGAGCAACATGCATTGGATAATATTACCAATTGTCTATAGATTAACAAGTGCAATGTGCTTGCATTTTGGGCAAAAGTTGATTTACTGTAAATGTTTGCTGTATGATCCTTGTAAAACGTTCCCCTTGTGGATGATTGGGGGACAGAAAGATAAGTGTTGGTGACAAAAAGGGCTGTTCAATAGCATTCTTGTAGCAGTAAAATGTCCTTTAAAAGGCTTATTTAGTCAACTACTGGCACAGCGTAAGATTTATGTATTTATCGCGCAATGTGTACTTATCACAATTCAGAACACTGCTAATTTTAAAATAGTAAAGACATTGTTTGGAGAAGGAAGTTGTTTTCTGGGACATTTAAGTAAGGATGTTGAGAAAAGATTAGCGAAAATTTTGATTTGGAATGTAGTTTCACTTGGCTCAGAAACTTGATCATTGAGGCAATAGGATGAGGGTACATTGGAGATTTGGGTTTGGGGAAGGATGTAAAAGTGATAATGGGTGTAAAGGGAAAGAAAGAAGTCAAAAGTACAAGGTTTAGTGAGGGAGAAGAGAGGTTTGTTGCAAGAAATCCTAAGAAAAGTGGATTCAGAGCATATTGAAGGGTTGTTAAAGACTGTGATACAGAGAGGATAGTGTTAGGTAGGGAGAGGAAGGGGTAGAGGAATAGGATGGGCATGTTGGATGGGATGAAGGGAGTAAGGAAGCATTTGGAATTGAAGAAGGGCTTGTTGTAGTGTCTAGTTGTTGATGTAGTGAGGTCTTATTTTGTTGGGAAAACCAAAGAAATGTAATGAATTACAGTCTGTGTCCATTCAAGACCTGTGTAAATGGTAGGCTACCATTAATAATAATATATCATTTATACTCACATCATTATCCTACAGTTAGAGATCATATCTGTTAGTGTATATGTTATGTTCCTTCTAACCATTTTTTTTATCAAGGGATAGTAATATTAAAAACATGATGTTTTTTATGAACCAGCTTGTGGAAGTGGTGCAATTCTGGAGCCAATATGAGTTAAGGGAAGGAAAATACACTCTTCCAAGATAATTTGATTCCTCGGGTGATAAATTTTTGTATAAGGAGTTATTTCATCCTATTCATTGAGATGACACTAGGATTATATTGCTTCCGATGTTTAACCACATCTATTTCTCATGTCTTCATTCCAGTATGAATCACCTTTCTGAAAAAACAGTTTCAGTTCTGACAAGCTCCAATGTTCATGATTAATAGCTTACAACCTATATAAAAATTGCACAAGGAGGAGATTTTAATCGTAAAGCACAACTTTCTGAAGTCTGTTTGCATAGTGATCTTGAGTTTATCACCATCATTTCCACTCTCTTGGGATGTCTTCTTTTAACTTGTTAATCCATCTAGATTATTCAAAATATTTGCACATATTTGCTTGGTTAACCATTTGCACATTAACGGTCATCATTCTCTTAGGAAGATTTTTGCAACAGCATCTGACTTAGCTGTTTGTGTATAACTTGGTATCAAAGGAAATTATTCATGATAAAGAATCTCTCTCTCTCTCTGTCTCTCGTTTCTTTCAAGCAAGAGATAAGGACCACCCCTTGGAATCTCTTTTTAGTTTGAATTCTTCTTTGGGTAGTTATTTTTTTTTTTAAATTAGCGCTGAATTGTTACCATCTTATTAGTCCACGGAAGTGTTTGTTAGTTTTCAAATTATATCTTTCGTCATAGTATTTGAATGTGAAATGTTTTTGGGTAGTGGGTGTTGTTGCAAATTTTTCACACTTTTTTCCGGGGGTGTTTGTAGTGGAGACATTCCTACATTATTCTCTTGTTCTTCACCTTCAAGTGCAATAGTCACCTCCCTCCCACCCCCGCCCTTTCTTTCCCTCCCTCCCTCCCTCCCTCCCCGCCCCCTCACATGTTTTGCTCCATGAGTTACTCTCTCCTCCACTGCATTATGTTTTTGCTTTGTGTGTGTAGATAAGAAGTACATCTCCAGCAATTCAATGATTGAAAAAAAAGGTCCCCTGGAAAAGGTTCCTGAAATGAGGTCACAAATCGTTGGTCCCGGAGGAGGAATTGGTAATATGGGAGTTATGCCTGCAAGTAACCAAAGTGTTGGTTATAATTTGGGCCACATTGGAGTGGGTGGAAATGCTATTGCGGCTGCTGCTTCCCAAGCAATAGCTGCAACACAGCAGGTAAGCCTTCTCTCATATTGAGGTGGAATTTTATGGCTTCGGCGGTCAATAGGTTAAGGAAACTTTTGTGTGTTGGTGACCTCATTCATACTCAGCATCCTTTAGTTTCGTGCCGTTCTCTATCACCCCAACCTTCCCATCGTCCTCTAATGACACCTACATCACTAACCATGGTGTTTGTTCCTAGTTAAAATGTATGTGATTCGTGCATTGTTGGTTTCTGTACTTAAGGATCAGGGTTATGGATCCGCTAACTCATAAAAACTTTTGGAATATCAACCCTATCAAAGGATTACAATGTGTAATTTTTTTGTGACGTCATCATTTTGGTGTGATAATGATTGTGTTATTGAAAGTTCATTGGTGTAGTTAACGTCAGTTAAACAGTTTTTAATGTTTGGTAGATCGATCTTAGTTGGTCGTGCAATTTTTTTGTCAGGTTTCTTCTTCAGGAAATCTTTTTGAGCTTCATTGTCAATGGTTATAAAATATTTGCTAAGCATGGAAAATGGTTTAGTTCATCTGTGCCGTCAATGTGTTTTACTTTTATTCTCCAAGAAGCAGCATGGTGTTATCTAAATTCATGTTGAAGGCAGTGGTTTCGTGCAAAATATATGATCATTCTCAGATTGTTTTTAGTTTAGATTGTCGCCATGCTTAATTTGCATGTGTTGTGTCTTTATTCCTTTGTGACTGTGATATTGAATGGCCCAAGTTATTTTGTTGAATTTTTATTTAACTGTGCATCATGATAGGCTTACTCGATGTCATTAAAAGCTAACCAATGACTCTTACAATCCGAAATATTTGGGAGAGATAAATGGAACACTTGAAAAATAAATAAATGCTTAGAGTCCGGATAAGATACTTTGCAGTCATTAGTCGTGACATACCTGACGTTAAAATGTTGCCTTTTTTTGTAGCCTCCTTGCCAACTTGGCACATTCACAAGCCCCGTGTAATTGAGGTCCTAGTGCACACTGTTTAGTTGTATTTATCAGCTTATGTCCTCTCTTAAATGGCGAAGTTGTTGAAGGTAGGAACTGGTGATGGGAGTTAAGTTGCCATGGTCATTTTGAAATTAACTGTCATCTCTCTTCTCTCGTTCAGCTATCCTTCTCTCACATTAGATTGAAGTAGTGTCTTTACTGTTGAAAATTTTGAAGTAGGTACTGTTAAGCTTTTAGGCAGAGCGTAGTAATTCAGATAGTTCTCCCCAACATTTGTTTTCTCCAGAGCTGATATGATTGCAATCAATATTAGTCAAGTGAAAATATGGTGGAAGCGAAATGGAAAGAAAAAGGCTTGAGCACTTATAAGTAATTAGCCGTGGAAGATTTTAGGCTCAAAGTTTTGGTTACCTCCTCAATCACGTGAAGGTTTGTGTGTTTTTAAGTGTATTTCAGCTCTTTACAATGCCTTTTAAATTGATTTGAAATGGTTTTCATTTTCCGTACGTCTATTTGTGACATTTTAGATTTTATCCAACTTGAAGTTATCGTTAAATGATCAAAAGTATGGTAGATTCCATTGTATCAGGTCACTGCAGGCTTGGGACTCTTAAAAGAATGGCAGGTTAATCAGAAATCGTGCTTAAAATATTTAAGGGCTATATGTTTGATTAAAACTTGTGTTAGGGGATATTTTTCAGTATAAAATTTTAAGGAAAGTTAATTATTGACTCTCATTCGAAGAATCTCTCATCTTCTGAACGTTTTGAGTGATGCTCGTATTTTATTCACGTGACTCGTCTTCTGGAGAAACCGAGACTGGATGAAGTGTTGGCTGGTTTAAGCAATGCTAGTTTTTTTTATATGCTTGCTGTTTATATCTCACGTTACACAATCAATTGGTTTTGAGAAACTACCACATGAAATTAGTTCGTAATTATAATTAATAAAATTAAGATGGAGCTTCATCAAACTTAATTAAGGGTTCACACAGATTGTATATCAAACCAACACATCAGGAGTGGCATTAAACGTTAAGCATGCTCAGCATTGGATTGGGGTACTGAAAAATTTTCCAGTTGTTTTTTTTAACACATTGGCAGACATAAACATCTTGATAGAATTATGTATTTTTGACAGATTTGAAGTAATATGTTTTGAGAAACTTTGAAGGCAGTTCTTCAAAAAATTTGTTTCTTCAATAGTGTGCCATGTTGCAACATTTTCGGGCATTGTGCTCACATTTTCTAAACACTTTTTGTGTCATAACATATCCAATTTCATTCAAGTTATGCGATAAAATTTCCAAAAATGTCGGTGGATGTTGTGCCAATTTATGCAAATCAGGTTCATTGGTGGTGAGAAGAACGTAGTTTTTTTGTGATATTGAAAAAATTAAATGAAAAACGTATTACCTTAATGATTCATTTGTAAAGTGTACAATGATAACCTTTGCCACACGTGTTTAAACAGTGGTTCGAAAATGAAATTCCAGATAGGATACAAGCACTAATTACTGCTCCGTCAGACATCTAATTACAGTATAAAGTTTTTTATTATTATTGCATTGACAGTAATCGCAAATTGTATATTATTAGGGACAATTTATGATGGTTTTTATAACATTTGCGCAGACTTATGCTCATCATAATCATAAAGACAAACTTTTGTAGTGCATTTTTTAAAATCAGGTCATGTATTTTCCTGGGATTATAATCAATGAGATAATTCTCCAAAGGAATTTCTCCTGACAGTCAGGCTTATGTTGTATTGCACCTATTCTACTAACCTCTCGTTTAATATTTTAGTTTTTTAGTTGTATTGGTATTATCACTAACATTACCTCTGTGATTGTCTTGATTCTGCTCTGTTGTTTCTCTCAGTGTTGTGCCCTTCGAGTTATGAAATAATCATTATCCAAAATTTCCTGGTTACGGAGTGGGGTAGCAGCATGTAGCAAGCATGAGTGAAATATTTCATTCCCTCTGTGATTGAACTTGATCACTAATGATTGAATGAAGTAAATTAATGCAGATTTTCCTCACAGTAGAAGGACGGTTCTCTCAAAACACGAATTATAGTAATACCAGTCCAGGCATAAACTCTTACAGTATTGGTGTGAGCGCAAATGAATTTTTGCTTGATTAAGTAAATCGGAAATCGTTTAATTACTGGTACTTCATATTACTGACATGTGCAAGCATAATAATTACATTATTTTCGTGGTCCTATTTCATTCAATGAGTATATACTTCAAAAATACAGGAATGCAAACCTTAACGTAGATGTTTGTCTTGTGTTCATTGTAAAAAATTTGCAAATTATACAACTTAACTTCTCTATCAGTTGTCAACTCAATTCTGAAGGGTTGAATCTCGGAAAGAAACTGTTTGTGTTAATTGATTGTGATGATGTCAATTTTAAATTTAAATTGATTTTTTTTTCAAAGATTCCATTGATGAAGTGTTGTTTTCATTTTTGCATGAACAAAGATGCAGCAAGGAAGAAGAACCGCTAGTTTGAAAGCTTCATATGAAGCAATCAACATAGGAGTGCATGCCCATGAGTTTAGCATAGGTCGTGAATTAGCAGGGGCAGCACAGACAGCGATAGCTGCCATTCAAGACACCACCAAGAAGCAGAAGAAGTAAGGATCATGTTTTTTCGATTCATCTGGCATTGATTTTATTTTAGTGATATATGTAAATATTTGGAAAAATATATAATGCTTGGAAAAGTTTGGTATGTTAAGGTTGCACCTCGACCATCTACGTCCCAGTTTTATAATTTCTCATTAAATCCAGTTGTTAGATAATGTGAATGTTAACTCTTTTTAGAGATTACTTTCAAATCTGATTATATAAACAAATAGGATTGCTCATTGGTGACTGTGAATATTGTACTCATAGACACTTGTCTTGTCAGTTATTGAGCTCGTGAACGGTCATTTCTGATCTTATCTTGAGGCCATAAAATTAAATTTGGTCTCAACCGGAGGTTAAAGTTTAACTTTGGTTTAATGAGATGTTATAAAACCTGACTTTGAGTCTACCAGTCTTTCATTTATTGAACTTTTCCCATTATACCTAGAATTGCATGATCAGGGCATATAATTTATTTGTCATACTTAAAACTTTGAAAATATTTCTAGGCAGAAGACAAAAACCAAAAGGGCCAAGTTGTGGGATTCAAAGTTTGAAGGTTTGGATGGAGGTCCAGAGGAGAAGGCAGTTGTGAAAACTCACCTCAATGGACATTCAAATAGCCAGACAAGTGTGCAGTCAAATGGAATTCACAATGGAAGTAGTGCTCCAGACATACCCAGGTAGGAACAAGGAATTGTGTTCTCTCTTACCATGTAATGGATTCAGTTCCAACACCTGCCAACTCCAAATTCTTGAGGGGATTGAGTTCATTATTTATTTCGTTGTTTTTTTCTATTTTCTACATAAATACCCTGCGAGCCACCAAAAAAGGTGTGTGGCAGGGGGTGT
Organism: Hetaerina titia; assembly: GCA_037158775.1. Classification (NCBI taxonomy): domain Eukaryota; kingdom Metazoa; phylum Arthropoda; class Insecta; order Odonata; family Calopterygidae; genus Hetaerina; species Hetaerina titia. Next base: position 27,303,774 of record CM073775.1, on the reverse strand, counting down.
AGCACCATGAGGGAAGGGTAAGGGATGAGGGGGTTGGGGTTATCAAATAGGTGAGGAAATGTGGGGGGGAACCTGTAAGAGAAAATATATATTTTTATACAAACATACAAATATATATACATGTACATATATATCCATATCCTTGCGCAGTCCCTAACCTGTACGTTAATACTTATGGTAATGAACTAACTTCTGGGGAATTTCCACTACAAGCATTCTGGTCTCTTATCGTTCTAGGAAAAAATGACATTTTAAACCTGTCAGTCTTGCAGTCTCTCTCTCTAGTCTTATGTTCGTGATCCCTTCGACCGTAATACGTTGGGGTTCATATTTTATCCTTGATGTCATCAGAAAAGGGCCCATCTTTAAATGTTTTTAATAAGTTTAATCTATATTGGAAACGCCGCTGTGTAAGAGAATCCCATCCTAAATTGTCTAGCAAAGTGGATACGCTGCTGAGTTGGTCATAACAATGTTTGACAAATCTAGCCCCCCTCCACTGAACTCGATCCAATTCCAAAACCAAATTTATATTATGATGATCCCATATACTGGCAGCATACTCTAGGTGGGGCCTGACCAAGGCACGGAAACATCGTTCTTTCACCTTTTCGTCGCATTTACCTAGCACTCTTTTCACAAATCCAAATTTTTTATTAGCATGACCGCATATTTCTCGTATGCGTTTTCCCCAGGACAGATCATGAGTAGTTGTTACACCCAAGTATTTAAAGGAATCTACCCTCGCGATATTGGTTTGTTTCACTTTGTAACTATAAGGGAGGGAATTACTCTTTTCCCAAAATAACCGCACATTTCCCTGCTTAATAACATGTTTGTACAACATAAATTATTAGCTTCTAAAAAAGGGAAAGGGAACTTTTGCTCCTTCAAATTCATATTTCATGTTAAGTAAATTTGGGCACCTGCAGCTCCACCCAAATTTGTGTGTTTTTCGGGTACCAGATTTCCCTGGAAAACCATAACTGACACAGGGAAAGGAACTGGCCCCCCTGCCCTGATGTGTGAATTTCACACGCCATATAAGACTTAGTACTGGATGAACTCTACCATCACCTACCAAACCGACCTACGGGTTGATTACTGTGTTTATGGTTTTTTTTTATTTGAATGCCAAATGGGTTCCATAGCCAGGTTTTGGCTAAAAATATGATAGAAAGATGAATTGATTGTCCTCTTTTGTATTTTTGTACGTTCTAATGTCATTTGATAAAATCATTTTTAAATTCCCATGAGAGATAATACACTATAACATTTATTATTGCTATTTTACCATTTGAGGTACATTTGCTATCATACCTTTTGTTGACTACAGTACATTTAGAGTACTTCTGTCAAATGGCTTCCAAAAACATACCAGTGACTGTAGCTCTGAAGAGCATGTTCAAATGAAATTTAAAATGTATATTCTGGTTCAGAAATAGGTGTTCCATCAACTGAGATTTCTTTCGATGGACCTAAGAATGGATTTCAACATTTCCACTTTGTTTTCCTGACGTTCAATAGCAGATTTCCTCTTTCTTTACAACATCATTGACAATAGTATTCATTCCACAGTCATCTACTTGTAGAGCTTTAATTTACCCTCCCAAAATCATCGAATGGTTAAAACTTCTATTTTAAATACCATGGTTCAAATCGTGCTTTTAATAATCCGCTATCGTGTGCACCAAAGTAGTGCAAATTTACTGTGCTGACCTTTTAATAGGCTCAGAAGTGTTATTAATGGTAATCACTTTTTTCATATTAATTGAGTTCTTTTTTTATTCCCTCTCTCCTTCACCTAGTTGGCAAAATCATTCATATTTGCAATGCTACTGTTAATTTCATTTCTGTTCTTATTCTAATGAAGTACCACTCATGTATTTATATTTTATAGCTATTGTTTTCTGTCCCACAGTAAAATTAATGTAAGAGTATACTTCAATCAGTAAAGAGACAAATACTCTCATTTTTAAAACTATTTAATGAATCTATATCATTTTTTGAGGAGTATTAGTTGGCAGACTTAGGTTAAGCTCTGAACAGCTGTGTCAAAATCTTCAGTTTATCATGGCAAGTTCACTATAAGATTGCATTGGGAGACCTGGTGTGTTTCTGCTCCATACTCTTTGTCTTCTGGTCTCAGGATCGTAGTAATGGATCCAAACTTCATCGCGAGTCACTATTCTTTAAAAAAGAATCCTCTCCTTCAATCAAACTTCATTGCTTTTAAGTCTTGACTAATAAGAAGTCTTGATTCTTTATGAACATCAGTAAGCTGCCTCGGAACCCATCTTGCACATGTTTTTCTGTACTTATAATGGTTATGAATGATATTGCGAAAATTTCCAAATCTTACTTCATTTTCCTTAGAAAAGTAATTCTTCTGTTATCATGAATTAGTCCATCGATCTTCAGTTCCAACGAGGGAGTAGAAACTTCGACTGGACGTCTACTTCGGGGTTCATCGCCCACACTTTTTCGGCCACTTTTAAACTGATCAACCCACTTGTAGACATTGAAACGGCTCATACAACTTTTTCTGTATTCTATCAACATTCTAAAAAAGTATTTCACTTGGTTTTACACCTTCTGCCATTAAAAAACTAATGGCAGTGCACTGCCCTTCCAAGGTGTAATCTTCTAGTGGACTTATCATGGTGAGCTGAAGGTTTTAGGGCTACGTTGACTTAAAATAATCAAATGCTCAGAGCTCATCACAAGGTAGTCAACTAACACTCCATAAGAAATGGTAAAGATTCAATGAATAGTTTTAAAATGAGAGCATATTTATCTTTGCTTATTGAATGACCCTTGCATTTCATGTCATGTTTTGTTCTTATTATTATCTTAGATCCTAAATGTCTGAAGTATGTTTTGTTAGGAACATATATATCTTTTCATCTGTATTTTATGTTCACGACCTGACTTTTTCCCATTTTACAAGGTCTGTGAATAAAAGAGGGGACTGGTCTTTCTATACACACCCTGCTTGACAGTTCACAATGAGCGAGGCGATATTGGTACCTGTGAGAAGTAAAGCATCATATAGCTCGTGGCCCAATCTCGACTTGTCTCTGCTCAAAAGTGATTCTTGTCTAAGCTTGCACTCGCTTGCTGTACAAATTCTTGTGTGTCAGTGAGAATGAAAGTGTTAGAGAACCAGTGCGTTAAATTTTGTTTTAACCTTTGGAAAAGTGCAGCTGAAGCTCATGGAATGATTCAAGAGGCATTCGGCAACGAGTCTATGAGTCCAGCGCAGTGTTTTCATTGGTACAACTGCTTCCAGTCTGGACAAGCCTCGACCGACAAAGAACAGAGAAGTGGATGACCAGCAACTTCAACAAACGATGCCTAGTTCGACAGTGTGAAAGATTTAATGCATGCAAACCATAGGTTAACTGTCATGGAGATTGCCAATTAAGTTGACAGTGGTGTGTTGGATTGTATTTTACCATTTGATGGAAACGATCACAACTGTGGAAAAATAAGTCTTGGTGCTTTTATCATGACAACTCACTGATGCACACATCATTGATTGTTAAGAGTGTTTGGCTAAAAAAAGCACACTGAGCCACCCTACTCTCTGAATCGTGCTCCAGCAGAGTTTTTCCTATTTCCTTAGCTGAAATCCACCTTGAAAAGATGCCGATTTGAAACTATTGAAGACATCGAACAGAATTGGTTCCATAGACTCAAAGACTTCCAGAAGAAGCTTTCCAGGCAGCATTAAAAAGCTGAAAAAAACATGAGGAGAATTGTATCATCAGTCAAGGGCTGTATTTTGAAGGCAGTGAGCATGATTAAAGGGTAACCAATAAAATCAAGTATTTATTCAAACAGCCTCTTCTCCTTTCGAACAGAACTTGTAAATGGAACGAAACCTGATTGAGCAGGAACGCACAGCATAAAAAAGTTTGGTCGTGATCATTTTTAGGTAAAATTCAAATCTGAATAGTTTTTTTTTCCCTCTATTTTCAGGAAATCCACCGCTGGGCCCATGTCATCCAGTTCGACATTGCCGCCAGTCATTCCTCCCGTGCCATCATCCATCTCGAATACTTCCACCTCCCTGGCCCTCCTCCCTAGCCAGAACAGCAGCAATCACCCCCTCAAGTCGTACTCTGCCGTGTCATCACCAGTTGTCCCTGTCGTCTCGCATGCCCTGCAGCTCTCGGAGCCCTCTCCTCCTGCTCCCGCCGAAGATTCGACGGGAGACCAAGTGAACGATGCAAATGACGACCCCGACTGGACTTATGACCCGAACGAACCTCGTTACTGCATCTGCAACCAAGTGTCCTATGGAGACATGGTTGCCTGTGACAACGAAGATGTGAGTTTCTTCAAGTTGGCTTATAATTTCCGTTCTTGGTACATTTGTGGTCCTAACTGCATAATGTTATGTATGATTGGCGTGTACTGTATTGATGTTTGCTGACTTGCTCGGTTAAGGAGGTTGGCTCGAGTCATATTGGTCAATGTGTCAACTTGGTTCAATTACTAAAAGTGTAATGTAACACCCATTCCTGTGTAATTTGTAAACAGATATGATATGAATGCAGTTATTTCAGCTATCTCTTAAGTGATTCCAACTAATTTGTAAAACACTCTCTTGAAACTTATTTTGGACTAGTTCGGAAATTCCAATTTTCCAAACAGTTGCATTTCTGCCATTTTTTCCCTATTTTTTCATGAAAATCATTTAAACAAAGGTGGGTTGGTGCTGTTATGTTAACATTTTTACAAATATTATATAACTGCACTCGTGATATCAGTTTTTCGTGAGAACGCCATGTATTCCTACAACGTCAATCCATAATTGTCCTGGTAGTGGTCTTTTATTGCCATACGAGTGTGAATAATATTTTTTTAAATCTCTCATTTTTATGAAAACTTTCATCGTGAAACTTTTATTTTATCATCTTAATTTGATAGATTGTACTTAGCATTACAAATTGAGGAATTTTCATCGAAATGACGTATAGCTGGCATATTTATGCAACTTTTCCCTTAATTCACACTTTTGTCCAAAATGCAAGATGAAACAACTCGAGTTTCTCTATGCATGGATGAAAAATCTTGACTGGAGCCCATATCAGACATTCATTTTTCATGAACATGTTCAGGACCCAAGAATAAACTCAGCGATAGGTCATAGTTTTTAAATGATGTTGTTTTTTCATCATTCTCGGGGTTGTCATGACGGTGACCGGGATTTTCGACACTATTTCATCAATGTAATCACTCCCATTTTACTTGCCAAGAATCTTTTTCGGCCACCATGTCACTTAAGTGGCTGTTTCACTTTAAGTAGAGGCTGTAACCTAGTGAGTAATATGAATTTTATGCAAGTTTTCAAATCTACTTCGTAATATAATTTAATTAATATAACCTAGTTATTTAATGGTCATTCTTACAGTTTTAGGGAAATTATGTGAAACATTTCACAATTAAATGACCACACATGTTAATGGTAATTAGGAAGATTGAAAGCACTGAAATGAAGATGAGATATGACACAAAATTGAACAATTCCTCCTTAAGTTTCCTTTACCAAGACAAGATACGAGGTGTATTAAAAAATTAACGGGAATTTAAATTTTCGGACAATAATAATTATTTATTCTTATACATAGATTTTGTCGCCTTCAAAAGTAGTCCCCATTGGAGATTATGCACTTGTGCCAGCGCTTCTTCCAATCCCCGAAACACTTCTGAAACTCGATCTTTGTAATAGCCTTTAGTTCTTTCAGCGATGCGCTTTTAATGTCTTCTACGGCTGTAAAACGACGGCCCTTCAAGGTTCTCTTAATTTTTAAAAACAGGAAAAAGTCACACGGAGCCATATCTGGCGAATATGGAGGCTGGGGCATTGTTACAGTATTGTTATTGGCCACCAATTCACGAACAAGCAATGAAGTGTGAACTGGTGCATTATCGTGGTGCAAAAGCCATTTTGGAACGAATTTTGCTGCCACGCAGTTCATACCCAAAAAATTGGAAAAAAAGTCATGACATCGATATGCCAACATCATCAGCGACCTCTCTAATTGTGATTCGGCGATCGTTCATAACCATTTCTTTCACTTTCTCCACGTTTTCATCGATTGTGCTGGGGCGTCCAGGGCGTTCGTCATCTTCAAGGTCTTCATGGCCTACTTAGAAACGCTTATACCACTCATAAACTCTTGATTTACTCTTAGCAGACTCACCATAGGCCTTTTTTTAACAATTCACACACTTTGTTACACTTTATTTCATTTTTCACGAAAAATTTGATGCATATTCTTTGATCCATTTCTTTTAACAAATGAAAATCGTCGTCCTCATAAAACACGTCTAACCATAGTGGCTCTCACAGACAAAGTCCACAATGAAAACAGTTGAAAGGTTTATCATAATTCAGGGGCATTTTTTCCAACATAATAATAAAAAAGTTTGACCATCGGACTCTCCAAGCCCGCGAAATGAAAAAATTCCCATTCATTTTTTAACACACCTCGTATATCATTAAATGAACAGTGAAGGTGATCTTAAATCGTTCTTTTTGATGATTTGAAAGTGAATTGTTATTGAGCAGAGGTAATCTGCATTATGCACAGCTGTTCCTCACCTTACAGTATATCTATGACATCAAAACATAAAAAACAAATTTATGGCCATATGTCAATATCAAAATAAAATTGAATTATGTTAATTGAATGATTGTAGCAGTGGAGCAACTTAAATTAAGATGGATACATTAAAAAAAACATGTTTAATGTGTGTAGTATTGGTGCTCTTTCCTCAGTCTTTTTATTATGTTTATAATTATGTAACGTGTTTTCAATCAGTTTTTATCAGTGGTGTATAATTATTTAGTCTGCGTGTCTAATTTCTATCTAACATAAGGAGGGACGTTAAGTTTTTGAAGTCAATGAGTATTATGGTTAAGAACCTCTAACATTTTACTTCACTGTATGAGAGTACTAGAGAGGTTACTGCAATTACTGCAAGGGATAGAAGTCTCAAAGGTTATTGGATGGGGCACTCGAAAGTAAATATTTAGAAACCCCTTTTAGCCAAATTTTTAGCTCCCTAAGTGGCCCCAAGGGTGGTCTACTATCGCAAAAAATCTGAAAAAATTCATGAACATACATTTTTATGCCCAAAAACATTCTGATTTTTTTTCAATTATTTTGAATGAAAATTGAGCTCCAGGAAAATATTTGAATTTTTCCAAGAATATTAATTACGTACACATGAATTCTGTGGTCTATTGTAATTGTTGGCTCGCACATTAAGGAGGTAACAATTAAAAAAGGGTTTTTTTTCGAATGTTGAGGATGTTCCAGAGAGAAAATGTCAAATCTAACCCCACCATTCAAAAGATTGAAAAAAATAATTATTTAGAAGTTTGCCAAAAATTACATACATATCCTAAAAAATTTTTTTTTAAATTCGAATATTTTTCCTGGGCTCAGTTTTGATTTTAAAAACCTGGAAAAAAAATCAGAACGTTTTTGGGCATAAAAATGTATGTTCATGAATTTTTTCAAATTTTTTTAAAGCAAAGGATCGCTCAGGAAAAATTGTTTTCGAAAATTCACACATTTTTTGCGATAGGAGAACCCTTTGGGGCCACTTAAGGGAGCTAAAAATTTGGCTAAAAAAGGGTTTCTAAGAGTTCATTTTCGAGTGCCCAATCCCAAATAAGAATCCAGTCGGGGTGCAGATTTTACCATCTTATATTCACTTATAGCCTTCAATTTTGAATTGCATTTATAGAGCACACTTTTGCATTTTCTGTCGTACTAATAGTGTTATTTTTAAATTTCACAGTGCCCCCTGGAGTGGTTCCATTACCCGTGCGTCGGGATAACGTCGTCTCCTAAAGGGAAGTGGTACTGTCCGCAGTGTACATCGTCAATGAAGAGACGCGGGTCACGGAAATGATCAACCATCTTGAATCTGAATGTCTATTTGTATTAAGAATAAAAAAAGATTTATAGCATTTCTGAATGTGGATTAAACATTAGTGCATTTCTTGCATAATTCGACATTCGGTTCACAGTCGAGTGGTCAGTTAGGTAGGGAAGGCTTGTCCCGTTCATTTTCAAAACTCTGCGAGAGTATTTCGGGGGATGTTTGAGCTCCACACCTCGAACAAAAAAACGAATGGAGCGAATGTATTCATTCGCTTTAGCAACACACCCCGAGTGGGCCATATGCACTCGTCATCGTACAAGCCTGCTTGATTTGGTCTAACGAGAATCGCAATGGCACATCCGAGAACGTGCATCTCATCTTCTCACTGCATCGAGAGGCTATTTTCTTTCAGTTAACCATTCGGTCTGATTGTGTTATTACTTCACAGTCATGACTTGAACATACTTATTTCAATGCCATATGATTTGTTCAGTACCTGTTTCCCTGTTGTTTTGTTGATTGAAAGGGAAGATATACTATAACCTTGTGTGCTCCAAAAATATAACGACCACTTTTTTGAAGTGGACTGCCTCACAACTTGGGTTTGTCAGGTTTTCCCTACCTTTTATAAGTGTCTTGACATTATTAAGTTTTGTAACCTCCACGAGTTTAATTTATCCTTATTTAAGGCTATGAAGCTTCTAAGTATCTCTACATGTTTATAATGGAGAGCAAAGTATAGTCATTACATCTGTGACTTAGTTGCTTAACACAAAATCGTGAAAACGATATTATAGATCCCCCTCCCCCCCATGGTTGTCTAGCCCAACTTTTTTGATGGTACGGTATGTGAATTCTGGTTATATTGCTTGTTCCATTTCAAATGAAGTGAAGGTTTATGGTGATAACTTGCGTAGTGTTTTCTTTGAACTGTAGTTTTGTGACCGGTGTGGGCTGGTTGTGCTTGAAAATCAATATTTTATCATGAGTTGTGGCGAGCCGACAATTTTCAAAAATGTCCTGCCCCCTAATAGAATTTGGCAAAAATGGAGTGAAATCCTGTTAGAATGAAATTCACAATATTTGGAGTATTTGAACGTATTCAGTTGGAATAATAACGAGGCCTGCAGCCGTCTTAAATTGGGTGAAAAGAGATGGTATCCATTAAAAAAGGGGGTACTTGGATTAAAGGAATGTAAATTAAAATGCAACAAAATTTGATTAAAAAATTTAAAAGTCAAAAATAAAAGCTACTGCAAACGTATGTGGTTATTTTCATTCTTAAACTTTTGCTTCCTAAATGTTGATGTAACAAGAAAACAACGTCATACAGGGGAAAATTCCTACAATGACCACCCATTGTGAGTGAAGAATCAACCCATTATAGAGAGGACGACTGGTAATCATAATGAATGTTGGCTAGTAATTAAATACCTCGTTACATATGAACAGACTCGTTCTGTAACAAGCATGTGTATGGAAACTATAAATACATATTTTTTCCAAATTCCTCGATAGCTTTTGCACCATTTTAGGGGTTATTTCATTTTGCCAAGTTTATTTTAATTTCCTTCAGCAACGCTTTGGCAGTGCACGTCTTCATTATTCTGCGCAAAATTTTCAAATATGCATATTATACACTTCGAATGAATTCTTGTAAGAGTTAACTACTTATTCCATCGTCAATTAGTCCACTATCTGACTCGTATGTGTAGTTAGTTTTGGATCTCAAGCTAAGAATCCATTAATACCACATGATTCTGACCCTTGTTAAACCTGATTTGTTATGGGAAGTATTAGGTGTTTATGAGGGTAATCCCTAAAGTAAGGTCTACAAACGTTTTGAGGGATAGAAAAAAGTTAAGTTCCTATGATTTATACATTTTTTTAAAGCTTGAACATTCTTCTATTTTTTTACATAATCACCATGTTGTTCAGGAAGTGTTGGACATCGATGTTTTAGCCAAAAGTGTTCAGCAGTGATGATGACGATGAAGTGAAAGAAGTCCAATGCTTCCTCAATGACATGGCAGTAATTAAATCGCATGTTCTATCCAAAAAATAAGCAGATTAAGTTTAGTAAATAAAATTTATTACAGATCAAAGTACAAATTACTAAAATTCTTCAAAATAGCAGCCATGTGTATCGACACATGAATGCCAGTAGCGGTAGCATTGACTGTAACCTCATTTGGTACTTCATCATGGTTCCTTGATGTTGTCCAGCGTTCCAAAATGGTTGCCTTTCAAACTCCTTTTTATTCTTGAGAACAAAAACAAGACCAGCAGTTCCACATCTGTATTAGGTAACCTGTAGCAGAATTGCCACCTTGTGCTTGGCGGAGAACTAAGGTTTGAAAAAGGGGGTGTGGGGTAGTTGTCATGGTACAGCCTCTAATTGGCAAAGATTTCCTTTTTTGATGCATTGCACTCTTTTCCGCAGACTTTTGAGGACATGCACATAAAAATTACTGTTCCCTATGTGTCCCCTGAGGCAAAAACTTAGTGATAATGCCTTTTAAGTCAAAAAAAAAATGGGTATAGTGATACTTACTTTTGGGTATAGACCCTGATGACATGGGTATAGAAAAACTGCCCCAGTGCCTACAGAAATAAAATGGCAAATGTTTATAAAATTAGAGGAACATGATGACTTAATAATGATGTATCAATTATTGAAAATAAATGTCTCTTTGTATTTAAATAAAAAATGGAGACATTACTTTTGGGATTACCCTCATGTGAATATGGAGACTGACTGGTCACATTTATTGACAAGAGTGACCATTGGTCAGAGGCATATTCATTTTGTTTTTGGCCAAAGTTCAGGGAAAGTATCTCTTGCCCTTAATGCAAGTAAGTCCTAAATGTATATCATAGGATATTGATTCCCCAATTTCAGCCCATTTCAACGTCCTGCTTAACATCTCCTCCTCCCACTTGTTCTGCATCATTTAGATTTCTCCCAGTAATTTCCGTTTATTTTCCCACACAATATAAAACTTAATCGTTTGTTATCCTATGTATCCAACTTATTTCCTCGATCATTCACCACCCCCATCTCAAAATATTCCAATCAATGCTCATTCTCCCTCAAAGACGAGATCCATGCAGTGCTACATGTCATTAGCATCGGTGCTATCTTTTCTTTACTTAGCAAACTTTTTATATCAAAAACTACATTTGGTCTACTAAATTGTGGTGATAAATGAAGTGTCTAGTGACATTCACAATTTGTGTCCAACCAACTGCCCTCACTTTTTTTTAACATTTCTCTGTCCGTTCGACCAGTTACCATTATCGCTTGACTCTCAAAAATGAAGCGGCGCTGTCGTACTACATGGGGATTTGTGTAGACATTGATGAAACAAAATGTCCATAGAACTCTACGTGCTTATGAAAAAATGCTTGTGTCAACTTATGTAAACTTGCCTTGTCTCCTTATTATATATTGTTTTTTTTTATATTGAGGGTCTATACAGCTTAACTCTAATCTTCAGTTTAAAATGCAATCATTTGCTATTTTCATTAAATTAACCATATCTGTAGTTGTGTTTCGATCACCATTTAGTCGCAAGAAATTCAATGGTTGCTGTTTTTGAGACCTTTAATTTTGCTTACGATTGTATGATAACTGCAAAAGAGTTCCAACATAAAAATTATTTGAAGGGCTTGTATCTTATCCTCCACGAAATTTAAAACCTTTCGGTATTTCACGAATAACCTTATTAGTAGTTCCACTTCAATATAGCAAAACGAGAAATCTGGATGTTTTTCGTTTCCGAGAGAAACTGAGAAGCGTAGATCCTTTTTTGGCTTGACTTGTTAAAACATTTACCATTCAAATCTAAACCGGATCCGAAGCTTATATTGCTCCGAAGTGGCCATATATGCTCCAATGGGTAAGGCTATGATGTTGGCAAACTATGTGAGGTTGCACGAAAACTCGGAATTCGTTGAAAATCATGAGGAAACAGATTTTGAAAATACATGGCTGGAGACATTCAAAATCGCCCAATCTCATATAATTTACATAATTTAAAACACAAGCTGACGTTCGAATTCACCTTGACAACATTCCTTTTCACTTTCAAGGATCAAACATTTGAATGGATATCAGAACAAATAAAATAATACTTTAGTAAATGAAAGTTCCACTTTATTCCACTGCTTAATACTGAAAAGGCTTATGAAAAACTATCTACACAATTCACATGGAAAATGTTTTCATTCTGCACTCGTCACCGGCACACTGTCACCTCTGCCAAATTTTCCGCGAATGGGAAAACGTTTCACCGTCATGCACAGTAAACATGTTATAACCACACGTTTGCGCCCTTTCTTTCCCCGTAGGCGAACCCTTGAACTCGCCCCAGGAATTAGGATGTTACCGCATCCCTTACAAATGCGTCTTTTCAGATCTCTATCAATTCGCAGTACATTTTTCTTTCCAATTTTAACCATACATCGTCCCAAATTTGAAACTAGGTTTTCACCATTTGGAATTGTAGCCATGATAGTGTGAGCAGCCTGGTACAGGAAATTCATTCTCATAAATGCCTCCTTTCCCTGAAGCGGTTTGTTTTTACCCATTTTAAGTCAGAAAGCACAATTTTCAAGGACCAACTCATGCAGCAGCAAGAGAATGTGCAAGATTTGGTGGGTCAGGTAGGTGACCTTGGGTTATAGGTCCATCTTCAAATAACTCCAACTCCGTATCCTTAACTATCAAAAATATAATCCTGTTAATTATTTCAACGCACCAATTTCCTTAGTATAGTAATTCAAAATAACACCGCCTGAAAACACAATACTACCTGTAGCAGCCGCTTCATCATCAATCGCAACCTATCGACCAGAGAATAGTCGATCTTTGATCTCGATGTGTTGCATCGTGAGATTCCTGCATTAAATATTTTCTCTTTGAAATTGACACAGTAACATACAAAATAATTCCTATATTTGTTTGTATACGGAATCCTTATGATCATGACCTAGTATAGGATCCAGGGCCCACTATGGGAGTCGTCTTTCGTATCGAAAATTCCTAGTGATTCACACAATCTCCTAAATTACGTCATTTTTCTCTTTAAAATTGAAGTAATACAATGAATAGTACTCTCTCTATTTGCCTGTATACGGAAACCCTATGCTCATAGCATAGTATGGGATCCAGGACCCTCTGTTCGTGATGAGAGTTGACTTCAAACGGCTTCCGCTAAGTAAGATTAGACTATTATTACTCGTATTGTACTTAAATCTCCTAAACCAGCCCACTTTTCTTCTAGAAATTACCGCAGTACATCCAATAACACTCAAGGTACTTGTAACTCTAAACTGAATGTCGAATCCCATGTGTATTGTTAGCTTAATGGGTCACTGTTGTTTTCGGAAAATTCGTTGAAAGAATGTTAGAAATATATTACGTACTTTGACACCATTAAAGGTAATTGGTAACTTTACTAGCATAATTCCTTTTAATTATGGCGGATCGACAAAAAGAATCTTTAATTTTTCAAATTATTTGATTTACATAGTACTCTGCAAGCCACCGCTAGGGCGGCTGAATACGGAGCAGCATACCCGAATAAATCACGAAAAACAGATACAACATCGCGAACATCAAATCACTTAGAAAATCGAATACAGCACCTTACTATTATCCAAGAAACGGAATGAAGGCAGTAAGAACTCTGGCTATGACCAAGTTACTCAAATGAAAAATTGAATTGGGAAGTTTCTTTAAAGAAAACTGCATTTTTACGGATAAAGTGACATTTTTCGAGGCAGTTTCTCCATACAATCAGTAATCTCTCGTCGACTGCATAAAATTATTACCTCGGCAGTTTAACAAGGAAGCCATGGATTGTAGGAGATGATTATAAAGACAGACGAGAGACAGGTATGAAGAATAAACAGGATAGAATGTAGAAGTAAAAAAAAGTTGATTTATACACTGAGGCGAGCAACTAGTAGGACGAAAGAAGTGTGGAAGAAGACGCAGTGAGAGGATATGGAATGTTTACAAAGGATGGAAAAATTGGTGCGCTATACAGGAAGGTAAAAAACCCCTCTCAGGAAACAAGAAGGGTAAATCGTTCAAACAATCAAAGATAAGTCAGGAAAATTATTTATTGAACCAGGAAAGATATAGAGGAGCTAAATGGTAAAGACAATAGGCCAGTGAGCTTGGATATAGAAAGAGAAAATGCATATTTAATGGCGAGACAAATAGGACGTTGAGGGAATTGTAATCAAATTAGGCCGTGGGAGTAGATAGCATTCCTTCGGAACTACTTAAAGGTTTAGGAAAATGTGGGAGGGAAAGTTTTTATGGCCTAATTAATAGCGTTTATGAGGGAGGACTTTGGCCGGAAGATTTGCTCAGATCAATGTTAGGTCCCCCCAAAAAAAGGCAGAGGTGCCCATACAGGAATATGAGGAATAAAGACCGATATGTTTGATTCCATCAGCAGATAAAGTAGTACTCCGGATCATCAACATGAGGATCGAGAGGAGGACAATGTTATCTTCCGCAAGTTAGGTCTCATTTAGAATTTACTGCTAGTATATAGGATACTCACGATGATGGATTAAATGCCGAATTGGATCGCGTGCAGCGTAGAGGAGCTAGATTGTAAAACGTTGTTATGATAAACTTAGGAACATATCCAAAATATTAAAGCAGCTCGGCTGGACACGGAGATAGGAATAGGATGAGAATAAAAGGAATTAAAGCAAAGGTTATGCGATTTTCGAGAAAGAGAAAGACTAAGTTACGTGTGAAAATAGGATTTCATAAACTAGCCCTGGCGTAAGAATTTACCTGGTCAAAGTAATAGGCACATAAGAAGAAGAATTGCATCGGGGAAAGAAGCTTTCGCAAGTAGGAGGGGAATCATGGCAGTTAATTAAGGATGTCAGGGAATACTCAATTATAACAAAATACTTAATATGGATCGCGGAGTTTTACGGCGCAGTAAATGTCCGCTGTAGCAAGAGGATAAGCATAGATTGGAGGCTTTAGATATAACGTGGGTGTGGCGAAGGATGGGAAAATGTTTGTAGAGGGACTTTATGTAGTGTAATGGAGTCAGGTTGTTTTTGGTTAGGAGAGGCAAAGAAATGAACCTTTCGTTAATAGTTTGTTTCCACACAAGTCCTACGGAAACGGTAGAATATCAATAATTATTATTTTATTTATATAATATAGTATGTTTATTTACATACAAGGGTCATCTTTATATCATATATATAACTGATGTGAAAGTGTTACGGATGTGAATAATAATGTACACCCAGAGATCACTAGCGAACAAAAGCAAAAACACAAAAAAAAACTCACACATTCCGAATTTTTGGTGGCGATACCTTCTTTCTCAAGGAGGAGAAGGTACTGCTTTGTAATTCGGAAAAGAATCGGAATACGTGAGAATTTCTTTTGTTGTGTTTTTCTGTGTTTTGTTTGCCTTCGCTGGAGCTATCTGGGTGTACATTATGTATATACGTATGTGTGTGTGTGTATATATATATATTCACTTTCCCGGAAAAGCCACGAACGTGCACAATGAAACTCACTAAATAGTCACAGCAAACACAGAAACCAAAACACACAAAAGAGGGACTCACTAGTTCTCGAATTTTCGGTGGTGCAACCACCTTTCTCATGAGGAATTAGGCCTCAGTTCTGTTCCTAATTCCTCTTGAGAAAGGTGATTGCACCACCGAAAATTCGAGAACTAGTGAGTCCCTCTTTTGTGTGTTTTGGTTTCTGTGTTATATATATATATATATATATATATAAACCATAAACACAGTATTCAACCCGAAGGTCGGTTTAGTAGGTGATGGTAGAGCTCACCCATGTACCAAGCCCGACGGCGTGTGAATATTCACACTTCAGGGTAGGGGGGCCAGTTCCTTTCCCTGTGCCGGTTATGGTTTCCCAGGAAAATCTGGTACCCGAAAAATCAACTAGCTTGGGTGGAGCTGCAGGTGCCCAAAGTGCCTTGCCCGGGAATCGAACCCGGGACCCTCCGGTCAGCAGTCCAACGCTCTACCCGCTAGACCACCGCGACCCGCATATATATATATATATATATATATATATATATATATAACTGTGTTATATATATATTATAATTATATATATATATATTATATATATATATATGTGTGTGTGTATGTATATGGAAACACACACACACATGTAATTACGAAAATTGTTCACAAAAGTGAATATTAGGTCAGTCATAAGGATGGCGATGATGTATAAAACATATAAACACCAAAGAGAGAGATATTTTTGGTTTTTTTAACATTTCGTTGGCCCGACCACCTTTCTTAACTGTAGGAATAAAAAAAATTCGTTTTCCTTCGTGTATGTTCTTAATTTCTTTTCTTTTCCTGAAGACGAAGCCCTTATTCGAAACGATGTTGAATTGAACTGTTGGGCTTTGATATTGAAGAGCGAAAGAAAGAAATCCAGTAAAACACGCAATTGTACGGACTTTTGAGGACTTATGGTGGTCTTTAATACATCGGCACGGTGAATTGTAAATATAAATTACCGCCACATTTAGTGGAACTCTCTTTTGTTCTCTAGTGGCGGTGATGCTGCGATCTAACGTGGATGTGCGGTAATTATGAGGAACAATGGCTGCCACCAATTCTCCGTATGTAACTCTTTACCACCAACAGGTGTGTTTTCATTTTCATGCACTTTCACTTTATTCTTTAATTGATTACTTGTGATTTAAAGTCTGGTTTAGTTAATTTTGTAAGGTTATGCTTCGTTGGAGATGTCATGGTGATAGTATTCAAACAGGATGAGTTACCTCCTTGAAGTATATTTTCAAATTGTTGTATACATGTGCTCCGCGTGACATCGGAGACTACCAGTAATTTTTTCTTGTGTTTATTTGCGTTTTAAATATGCAGGATTATGAAGAACCTGAAGTCAGTTCCCCAGTGCCTTTTCCCCCGACGGAAGATTTGTCAGAACCACACATACCACCCCCGTCTTACCGTGATATACCAGGGACCGTTCCTGTGCATGGAAGTAATGATAGAGGACCTCCGCCAACGTACGAAGAAGTGATTGATCCGAACGGTTGGTTGCCTTCTTGGTGGTATCGGTTAGTTTCTTCCTTTGGACGGCTTGTTGATTTACTTGTTTACATTTCAGCTCCTCCACCCTCCTATGACTCCCTCTTCGGTCGTGTTCGAGAGGCCCATAAATCTTCCAAAGGAATTTTTGACTTCCTGAAAAACCTTTTTATATTATTACTGGGGACAAGTAAGTTGTCAGAAAAAGCTTGTGTTTCAATCTCTTTATTGTGAACTATGAGGCGGTCACCCTCCTCGCATTTCTTGCAAATTTAAGTTTTGCCATTGTTTTGTTTCAGTTGGGTGCTCTATAATCTTGGGTGTTACTATAGTGATTCCAGTTTGTATGATAGTTATTGGCGCCATGTACTTCAACGACTGTCCTCAAGGAGAATATATACCAGTTTACCTAGTCGTTGGAGGTTGGTAATTGTTTGTTGTATTCTGTGCTTATTTTTATTTACCAAGTGAATTACTGTTATGATAAGGAAAGATCTGGCCAACGTGCCTATTAAGGAAATATATATCTACGTATTAAACCACATGTAATCATTTTAATCTTGACTAGAGTTTTGATATCGATTTTTTTGTGTATCACATTCATGAGAAAACTGAATTAACTAAACTGATCGAGATAATTTAACGACAAATATGTATGGTTTTTTGAATACCATGGTTTATATGATGAGTGTTACTGCATAAGATGGCATTATAGGACGTAGTAGCTTCTCTAATGAGTGAAATTATGAAGATTGTATTATTATTAATGGAAGTACTCTTCCCTTAGATAAATTGTGCAAATATTTTAAAGATTTCTCTGCCCATGAGTTATCTTTAACGCTCATGATTATGTACACATATTGTTTGAAGATTTGATAGTTTATTTCCTCTCTCTTACCCTGTGCATCAATGATTTTTTAACTTCAAAAAACCTCTCACATGCATATATCTCCAATGTGAGACAGTAGTGCCAATTCTGCCAACATTCTTAAAACTTACTTTTTTGAAAATCATCGTGAGTTTTGTAAGAATTGAGGTATTTCAGCTAATTGTCATCGTTTTTTGGAGTATTTTTTTAAATATTGGTCAAAGGCAAAAATCCTTTAATGTCAAACCAGGTGAATAATGCATTTTTGTAATGAATTTCTCAGTCGGGAGCAAACTTGTAAATATTAATTTGTTCTTAATATGACATTGCCTCGGTGGGGAATACACTTATTTTTTCCTCCAAGTGGATTCCCTTAATGTGTCATATCATCAGATCCAATAATTTTACTTGTCACAGATCACAATTTTGATTGATTGCTCCCCTTTTGATGCAGGGGAAGAGTGTTTTGAAGGATTTTAAGCATTTGTACGATCAATAAATCTATTTTTCCCGAAGAAATAAAATAATGTGCATTGCTTTCATAATGGGCCATGTATGTCATCATCCAACCAACACATAAACCTTAAATGGTAGAATTCTGATAATAATAATATCCACTATGTGCATACTGCCGTCTTATTTTCATTTGAAAATTAAATCACTTTTCATTCACATTCATTCATATGTCATCTCATTCATTTTTCATGTCAGATATAAACTCTGTAATAAATAAAAATTACCCAAAGCCGTACTCTTAGGGGCACTAGTTAGGGGACACGGGGGAGGGTGCTAAGAATAAGGATAACAAAACTGCACACACTCTCTCACTCCAGTATTTGCAGTGCAAATTGATCGTCGCAAGTCGCAAACACACACGCCCTCAGGGTTTACAGGGGAAAAAACCCCTCGCCAGGGACCACACACTCAGACAAGGCAAACAAAACCACACGCACTCCTTCACTCCGATATATGCATTACAAATAGACCGTCGCAAGTCGCAAACACACACGCACTCAGGGTTTACGGGGAATTTAACCCAACGGCAGGGACCCTTCACTCAGACAGACGTAAAAAAAAATGGTAAAGGAACGGCACGCACACCCTCACTCCGGTATTTGCAGAGCGAATTGACCGTTTGTGAGTCACAAACACACACGCACTCAGGTTTTACGGGGCTTTAACCCAGCGTCAGGGACCCTTCACACAGACTAGGAATACGGAAAGGGAAGTACACTGTGATGCAGTGTCCGTGGGGAAAAAATAGTGCCGAAAAACCTGACACCAGGTGTTTCGCCTGCCAAGCAGGCCTCTTCAGAGAAGAATCTGTGAGTGAGAGAGTGTGTGCAGTTTTGTTATCCTTATTCTTTGCACCCTCCCCCGTGTCCCCTAACTAGTGCCCCTAAGAGTACGGCTTTGGGTAATTTTTATTTATTCCATTCATTCGGCCGTAGTACGTTCCCCTTTTGCTTTATTTATAAACTCTGAAGTTTATAATGTCCATATATAGTATAATAATGTCCATGGTGAGAGAACATTGGAATATACAGTTCCGAACTTGTTGAACCATCTACTTCAAACGTTTGAACCCATGGAAAATATTTCGGTGCTAAAGAGGAAATTAAAACATTGGTTGCATAAAAAATATAATGATAATGATAGGTGACAGGTTTGTGATATCTATACATGTGTGTATGACGGTATGTTTCTCAAGTGTAATGTGGAAAAGTTTATGAGTGTGTTTGGCAGGAGCAATGTGGGAACTGTTGTACACTAATCATTGGTCTTTTGAGTCTTGTTATATTTTAATATTGTAAACATTGTTCCATGTCACTAAATTTAAAATCGGCACCTTCCTGCAAGCCTAAAAGACTTTGCGGAACCAAACCGGTTTCTTTTCTATAATATTGCTATTGCTTAATTGTATAAAAATGTAAAATTTAATTTCATGATATCTGTGGTGTAAAGTTTTGGACAAGAATAATACACATATGTATTTGTATGACAAAAAAAAATCTGTATGACCTGAAATTTTCAGATAAATCATATATCTGAAAACGATTGCTCAATTTTTTAAAATTAGTTGATTAGTTTTAGATGATCCAATTCGAATAATGTTGTTCTGTAGCATAAAATGAAAATTATTCATTGCTTCTTTGTGCATAATTTTTTTCCTGCTGCAAATCAGTTCATAAATCATTATGATTACTATAATTGTAGCATAATTCACTTGAGGTGCATTTGTGTTGAACTGTGTGGTTTAGTTGCGATGAAGGGCATTAAATTGGTGTTCTTCTTTTTGCAAAGGTGGTTTTGGGGTGTTCAAGCAGCTCCTCCACATCTCGTCCAAAGTGAGGCAAAGAGAAGAGGAACCCCCTGAGGAAAGGATGAGGCAATCTAACATGCAGACGCTAATTAATTGTTTCATGCTGGGCTGGTTTATTATAGGTGAGGTGTCTCCTTCATCATTTCATTTCTTCTCCTAATGTATCCATTACAATCCCCTTTTTTTCCACTAAAAAGAAACTGTCTAGACACAGATTGATAACTAACAAAATTCTAGAAAATCCCCTGTTAGACCTTGCCCTTGAAAATTAATATCTAATGGAAACAATCCCCATCACTAGGGACCACATTCAAGGATTTTTTCTGTGAAGTAATGCAATTAAGAATAGACAACCCGAAGGTCGGTTTGATAGGTGATGGTAGAGCTCACCCATGTACCAAGCCCGACGGCGTGTGAATTTTCACACATCAGGGTAGGGGGCCACTTCCTTTCCCTGTACCGGTTATGGTTTCCCAGGAAGACCTGGTACCTGAAAAATCAGCTAGCTTGGGTGGAGCTGCAGGTGCCCAGAGTGGCTTTCCTGGGAATCGAACCCGGGACCCTCCGGTCAGTAGTGCAACGCTCTACCCCATGGACTACTTATATCCATTAAAAATATTTTATTCAAGATATTGTTACTTATGTTATAAAATTCTTCAAAGTATTCCCCTTTGGCATCTATACATTTTTAACCAGTGGTACTACCTCACACTGTTCTCATCCTTGAGGGCATAGAAGGGAACCTTGTATTGAGCCTTTGTGTCACAGTGACCCTTTTCGGATGACCCATTTTCTTGATCTCTGTATATCACATTCGCATAGTAGGCACCATTGGCTGTCTACCCTTGGAGTAGGAGTTCATTCAGTTTTGTGAAACAGACACTTGACGTGCCTAACCAAAACAAATAATTACATTACTCAACGGACAAATCTTATGCATTAATGAAAACCACTTCCAACTCTTTATAATGTTCCTTAAAATCCAGTTGTTAGTCAATGGGAACGTTAACTTAACTTGGAGATTACCAAAAAATCCAATTTTATGAACAAATAAGGTTACCTATTGGCGAGTGTGAAATTTGCATAACTGTAGTAGCATCGTCTGTCAATTATTGTGCTGTTTTAATGGTCGGTTTTGAACTCTGTACCAGGGGTCATAAAACTTTAGTTTTGGCCTTAACCGTAGGTGATAGTTAACCTTCAGTTTAAGTAATATTAAAAACACTAAATGTAAAAATTATGCTAATCTATAAATGAGAATACTTAATCCATTTAATGCTTTTCATCCTGTCCCCATTGAAAAGATAATATTCCTCTTTAAGATGCTCCCAAAAAATACAAAGAAACTGCTCCACCTTCTTTTAGTTTATTCCTTCCTTAGGTGTTCATTCTGGTTTAACCAATTCTCAAGAATTTCATGTTGTACTCTTTTCGTTAAATCTTCATCCCTTGCCTCTCTCATGTTACTCCTGTGAAGCCTTCAACTGTATCCGCAAGTGTTAATTTGTCGGTCTGACTAATTTGTGACTGGAGGAATTTCTTCCAAGCATTAAAAAATAACTTCTTTTTTTCATTTCCAGGTTCGGTGTGGGTCTTCAAAGAATACCAGCCAAGTTACGATCCATCCCGAGAAAATTACTGCAATCGCACACTTTATCTTTTTGCTTTTTGGCTCATCACGTCTGTTTACATTGTGCTGGGAATCATTACGTTGTGTTTATGCAGCGTTAGTGTTGCTACGATTGCCTTTCAAAGGGAAGTATAACGTACCGGCTACATTGTTACCCATATTTATTTGAAACTGCATTATGAGCGAGTGAGATGAATGTTGTATACTTTTATAAACTTTTTTACCAAGTGTTGCTGCTGTTCAGTGTAATGGCTCTGAAAATATTCTTTTTCTCTCTCTGATTTGCGTCTGTTGTGGAGTTCCTCCGAATCTTCAACCATGAAGCACTTAACGACTAGGTATAATTTTTAAGTTGATGTTGAAGCACGAAGAGAATTTCAATTTCATAGTATCGTTTATGCATGAATATAATGTGGAGGAACACATTTACGAGGAAATCACTTGATTATTTGAACTGTATCCTGTTATAGCGCATAGCCAAGGAGGTTTCATTTCTTTATGTTTCGGACTTTCTTTCTGCAGTCTCAAGACTTATTCTTGAAAATTAACCAGGTACGAACTTCAGGATTGATTTAGTGTAGTTGTGAAAAGGGACCATTTTTTCTTTTACTTGAGTGAAATATTGTCTTACTGAACTCTTTTTATGTCACTCCTCTATTGAGAAATTGTATTCCTTGGATATTTTTGTCGAAGTATCAGTGAGCGATGATGACACTAAAGGAAAACTCTCTGTACCTTAATTTTTATGAAGGTGGTTTATTCATCAAGACGTCAGACTTTCTGTTTGCTGATGACCTGTCAGAATGCCTTCAGGAATGTTGGGAAAAAAAGATTGCAACATTGTTCCAGGTTGTCTTGTGTGGAATATGACCACTGCCCATTTTTGAACAGCCATTGGTGACCTTTTCGTGAACTATCAATCGTTTTTTAACAATTAAATATTGTTGTCGGAACATGCCGTTTATGGAAAGAAGGTGTACATATATATGATCAGCCTCTGATGTAATAATTTGTGTCATGTTCAGTATGTTTACCAGTTGTTCCGATTGTAGCCCACCTTCACTTTCAAGTCCCGATATCTAAAAAAAAAGGTTATTTTTTATGAAATGTCAGACTTCTCCCCTTTCATGCAGAAACACTTTTTGTGTCGTTAGTAATTAAATGAGAGTCATCCACCTTTAGATCTAATGTGTTTTGAGGGTTTGAATCGATGGATGAAGTACTTTTGCTATCGTGTTTATACACATGCCTAGAAGAAGTAGTTTGATACTGTGAAATGTTTCCAAAGTCATTCTATTTGTCTATGATGCAAAAATATGCCATCTTATACTCTTTTCATACTAGTCAAAACTCTCCACTAACAGGTCTGTGTCGAATTTTCGTCAGCACTTTCAACTTCACAAGAAGGGACTCAATTTCAGGTTTCTAATCTTAAAATTCAACCAGAGGATGCTTAGTTGTGTCAAGAATCTCATAAATGCTTGAAAGCTTTAATCAGAGTGAGGGTATGAAATCAGATTATGACCATTTCATCTTTGATGGTCTCCTTTTATTTTGGAGATTAAAATGAACTCAGTAAAGTTAATTTGTTTGAAATTATTTTTTCAAGAGCTAACTTCTGTAGTGATTTTGTTAATTCAGTTGTATTCTCATCTCGACTGTAAATATGATGGCATCCAACAGTCTATAGACATTTCATTGATGTGGTCAACAGAAGTTTGCACTTGTATGCTTTAATTTTGTAATTTTGATCTTGAGTAATGAGGAGTGAGTTGTGCTTAGTGTGGTAAGAATTTTTATGATCACGATTAATGACAGAACCTGATCAATGCTTTATTTTTTGGCACAATTTCAATGCATCGATTAGGGCAAGGAAAAAATATTGATCACATTTTTTGTGTAAGAATTCTTTCACTTATTTCCTGTGCACTCAACTGATATGAGAGTTTTCTCACTCTCCTTTCCCACAGTTCTCTCATTACATCTTAATCTTATTTAAGTATCTTGGCCCCTGCATCTCTGCCTAGAGACTGCTGTTTGTGTCCTCATTAAACTTGCCAGTGGATCCTTATTACAGTTCATTTTTTAATTATTTTTTCAAAATGTTTCTGGTGAATATCCCATGGTGGTTCTATCGCCTGCTCATCTGTAAAATTTACAACATTTTTTTAAGTTCTCTAGACAGTTTTAGGGAGGAAAACATAGAAGTGGAGCAATGTTCACAAAATTGTACCTGTATTATGAATCTCGGATACCTTGCCCAAAGATATATTACACAATTCATCATCAGAGAGAAAGGGAGGGATTTAAATGGAGGAGTAATTAAAATCTCAGAATTTTTTTTTGAAAGAGTAATAATTTATGTAATTCACGTGCATGGATTATTTCTCATGTCCGAACAACCTTCGGGTCGATTTCTCTCTAATTTCTTTAATGTATGCCCCCAGTTTTTGGTGTCATCATTGACTGTCGGTGGTGAAATTTTATTAGAGCAGTCTTCTGGGTGTTTATTAATTAGTCGCTCACTTTTTATAGTTGATGTTTGATGATAAAAAAATGTCGGTTAATTTCGGAACAAAGTGGTAATCATTACCTGTGCATGCTGATCTGGGTGCTAAAATTATTGTTCATTCATACGACGTTGTGATGAATATTGTATCGATTTTTTCGTGTTGCACGAGGTGTTCGATTCACTTTTTCTGTTAGGGCTAAAAGAAGACTACATATGTCCAGATTACTATGTGTAGATTTGTGTATTTGCTAGTTCTTGTTCGGGGATTTTAATACCAAAATACCAGTCGGCCATTGGAAGACTAATTCGGGTGTTGAACAGTAAAAGAAAAATGTCACATCAAATATTAGTCCAAATCTTTTGAGGTATTTCGTTAGTCATGGGCGATTGATTATTTTCACCCATTTATGAATAAAAAAATAAATCTTCTGCACGCCAAATTGAAGAGTTAAAAGTTTAGGTGCAAAGTTTAATTTTACATTTTGTTGGATACAATTCAGATTTCATTCTCAGGGACTAAAACACATTCATGAACATTTTTACGTGAGTAATCGTGAACCATTATTGTTATTTACATGTCCATTCATTCATTCATTGATGTTGCAGGCTGGAGAAATGTTTGCAATAATTTTTAAAAGACTCATTTTACAACCCCCGCCCCCCAAATAAATGGCCAGTTGTTCTCTGAATTATCAACAAAAGTCAGTATTTTCACCCAACTAAACTTATGGAATGTTACTTATTCATAAATAGCTTACGAAGGCTGTGATTCTTAATTTATTCATCTTGCATTCGTTCATTGACGATTCACACTGCCCATAAAAATGTAAATCCTATGACTATTTTGTTCGATTAAAGCAATATTGACACCGCTAGATAAATTTTCACCTTTCGAGGCAAACATTTGGCATGTATAAATTAGAGTTTTGTTTTCTTTAATTCAACTCCTGGTTAGAAATGATACTTTGAAAGACCCTTGTGGGGCATTAACTTAAATGAAAATTAATTTTGCACGAAAAGATGAAGGAGGAACATTTTTTTTGAGCCATCGTTTCAATATTCTCACTATTCCATAAAATGCAGGATTTTAAATTTGTGAATATCGAGAAGTACTTGACTTTTATTACCTCATTAGTGTCATAACATTGAGGTAATTCTTGGAATACTTTTCATTTCAATGCGATGTTCTCATGTTAGAGTTAATTCCACGATTGACCGTGGATGTTTCATTGCCCTCCTCTTCATTGGCTACTATAATTTCAAATTTTCCGTGATGGTACACCCAACACCATAAAAACTACAATAGATTTAATTTCTTTGCTTATGTTTCAGTCACCATATTTCATGTCTATGCCATAGTGGTTAGATTTGTGCCAATGCTGTGAGTATGCTTGCTTCAAGCATGGATTCTAAGTTGTGTTGGTGGGTATCATCATGCTAGGTCTGAGGGGTGATAGAAGGAGATGGCTAGTCAAGCCCCTTGTCTGATAGTCAGGAAGGTCAGCTTTTAAATGTACCTACATACTCCTTAAGGAAAGCCACTATGTTTCCTTGACGAATACAACTCCGAATGGGATCCATAAGTTTCAAGTTCAATAGAATGGTTTCAGGGGAAGTGATTCATGCCGGAAAAGAAATACTTAGTTATTCCACTTATATTTTATTAAACATGACCACGGTTTTGACTTACAAATATTTTCACACTTGATGATGACATAAATCGAAACCGTGGTCGTGTTTACTAAAATATATGTGGAATAACTAAGTATTTCTTTCCCAGTATAAAGTTTCTTTTATGTTATAGGCCCACCTCTATTAGTGGTGCTAAATTTCAGCTGGATAAGTTAGAAAAGTACTTTACTCAGTTAGATAAGTTAGAAAATATCTGGAATTAACTTAGTTTCTTAAAATTTTCCCGAGAAAAAATTGGCCGAATTTTTTTTTTTTAAGCTTGGAGAAATATGAGAGAATCAGGAATTATTAATATGAACGATTTAGTAATTATGTCAGTTCATGTTTACACAGGATTTTATGCCAGCTGGGCCTAAGGAAAACCAAAATCACAGTTGGACCAATTTGAGTGATATCATTTGCCATTCAAGCAGTGACTCTAATGAAAAATAAAACACATAATCAGGTTCCAATTTGGGAGAAAAATCTGGGAAAATGAATGGCGTTTTTTGTTTGGATTATCAGGAATATCGTACATACATTATAATTTCACACAATGTTGCCAAACTGTTGTAATACATAGACTTATAAATATTGTCAGCGTGTAAACCAGAATTAAAGTGCTGAATTATCAATCTGTTAGGTCGACCACTCACTCTTTTTAAAAATTCATTTGTCTAAAGGAAATTTACATCTGGGAGACTTGCTGAAATCAGGGATATTCATGAATCTGGAACTGTAGCAAGCCTAAAGAGTTACATTATTTTTTATCAAGATTTTTTTCAAACTAGCCGTAATTGTACACTCGAACATTCTTCTGTGTGGGTGATGTTAGCAATGGAACAGATTCTTTTTGTACTTGACACACACTGCATGAGATTTTGATCTGAGGACGTCATATTGCATGGAACAAGATTTATTCCCTTTTCCATGAAGACGTATTTTTAGCCTTTACTGTGCATTTTAGCCATTTGGAAAAATTTATCATAAAAAATAAATGAATACTAAGATTTACCCAAAAAAATTTAAGACCTCTGCCATAAGGTTTAGTTTCATCTCCACCGATGTAATTATTAGGAGGACAGTAATTAGGCTAGTTTTTTTATACTACATTTTTCACTGTCCAGTATGTGCATCCCTTTATTGACCTTTTTGAAGTGTATATCTTTGTACTCCTCTGAAAAACTTTAAGAAACCAATCTTTTCCCAAGTTAGTTAATGCAGAAGAATGGCAGTTGTCACTAGTGACCCAAGTGATGGAAATATTTTGTTTATTGATTTTAGTTTCAAGGATATTTGAAATCAAACAAATGTCATGTCAAATCACTGGAAAACATGAACTTGTGTGTGCGTGCAATATTCAATTTCTTCATAGATTTTTGCTAGGGACAGATATGTGCTCCAATGAGTGGAGAAACTATGCCTTGATAAAAATAGTCACACCTTGATTTGACTAAAATAAGAATATAATGCCTCAGGAGCTCACGTCAACCAGGAATATGTTATGGGTTTCTACATTATTAATTCTTCTTGCCTATGATTAAATTCACGTAAATGACCAATGAATTATCCTGCAAATACATTACCAATTAGAGTATGGCAATCCAGTAAACATAGGCCTGAGTTACTGACCAGAGTCCAAGAAACTGCGGGAGATGCCACGACAGTAACTTTTAACAGCGTCATCTTCAGTAGAAATGAAAAATTTAATCAATTGGTGACATAAGCACACAATATAGTTTTGTTGGAAGGATGTTACATAACTGCCCTATGGGTGTATGTGCATTTTAATTAGCATGGAGTCGTGGCAATACATACCTACATAATACGACAGAAGAGTTATTGAAAAAATTCTCACTTCAATTTACTCTTGGAATACTTGATATGGAAACCTATCAATGGAGTGAAGTTAGGGGAAAACTTAACATTCCAGTTATTCCTTATGACTGCATCATAAATAACAATAAAACATTGTCTCAGTAATGCAAATTAACTCATTGGATCTTTATTTGCCATTGTTATTCAAATAAACCAATATATAGCCATAATTAACAATTACACAAAACAATGCTTGGAAAATTAATGCATTCATAGTCTGTTCTGCAATCTTTATATGCTTCCTGCTGCTTTGTGCCTCAAGGCGTACAAATGCCTGTTTTGCATCCCTTGATATGCCATTTGGAATAAGGAAAAACAATTCTTTTGCTATCAATAGAGTGAAGCATTTATTATAAACGAAAATGACTTCACAACTGTATTTGAACCTTTAATGATTCTTCAAAAGATTCCAAAATACATTTTTCAGAATCAAAACATTGCTATTTTCAAGAAGTTTATAGGTTTTTTTTTACCATAAAAGGAATGCAATGTGAGTGCTAGTCTAGTGACAGGTTACAAGAAACCAAACTATGCCATAGTTTCAGATGTGTCTCTGGCTAGTTTGCTTTTTATGTCTTCTGATATGACTTAATCACATTCAGGAGTACAATCTTTCTCCAGGATTTACTGGATGTACATTCTCAGCAAACCCCCATTCTGTTCTTCATTCAACACAAATTATAATTAAACTGCCTCAAATGCTATACTGGGCATTATTTATGAGTCGTGTTTTATTGAAAGTGCAACTTTGAAGCCATCAGTCATAATTGTGAAATGTATGGACTTAATAATGTACGCATCACATTTATACTGCTTATTTTCATTTTATCATCCATTAGCAATATTCTGAGTTGTTGAAACATACATTGCTCTAATATTCAAAAGAGTACTTGCATTGCTATGCATAAATTTAACTTTTATTTAAATTTAAGTGAACATTACTAAAAAACTGTTCCTGTCTGTGACCAAACATTGGCATGAAATTTGGAGTAATTGTGAGAAAAATCCTAGAGGAATATCATACTCTATTTGCCTAGACTTTTTTAATTTTTTGGATTGGTAATGTCAAATCAGTTGAAGAAACTTGTCTAATGTAGTTATTCTTGGATGCCACTTTTGCAAAAAAATACTTGGCAAGTTTACACAAAGACAAATGATTCATTGTGCTTAGCCTAGTCCCATCAAGTACACAATACCTAAATTCTTCAGGGATTAAAATTCTAATTGTACACACAATGCATACTTACATATTTGGAATAATTTGAGTTGGGTTTGATAGAGAATCTCCTTGAAACTAAAATTGTGTTTTCCCTCCTTGAAATTCCCCCTACACCCAGCATGTTTATGCTAGTCAAATGAACTTATAACATCAAATGCATTTGTTTTAGTGAGCATCACTATAAGTGGTTAAGGTGTGATTAAAATGTAATTAGGCATATGTTATCATTGTAAGTTGTTCAAAGAATTATCAAATTGTTTGTTTACTTTGTGAAGTTTCCATTTTGATGTGCTTTAAAATTGTGATTTCATGATGTGTTAAATCAAATGAATGCAAGAATTAATATAGAATGCTGTTCAGGGTAACAATGGCCAATCTATTGAATCAGCTGGGCAATAATCACTATTTATGCAGTGTTGAGAGTAAAATGTAGAGTTGCTTGAATGTTGGCTTCTGTGTGGACTGGCAAGCTTAATGTCAATCATTCAACAAAAAAAATATAATCAACCAAACTGTTCAAGGCACTAAGGTATTCTCACTGTGAAAAAATATCAAAATGTTTTTTTTTCAAAGAACTGGAGTTGGACTTGAACCAATTGGGTCCATTTTTTGTGTCAGTGGTTTTGTTTAAGCAAAAGAGTTTTTCATGTTACAACTCCAGGCTCTTGTTCATTAATTGTAGAAATGGCATACGTCCATCTATGCACACTCAGTGGTGCCGCCATCATCTGTAAATGAATCGGTAGGTGCCATTGAAGGGTCAAAAAGAGAAGTCATCACCTTAAAAAAATCCAAAAACCAGGAAATCGCATTCGAGAGGTGTGTTTGCTTTTATCTTGTGACGAATGTCTATATATTCAGATCCTGATTCCAGAAAATCTTCCATCTGGGACCACAATGCAATCAAGTGCGAAAGATAATTCTATTAGTCTTTCCTTAATGCCAATTTTTACAATAGACCAGTGCATTCTGTGGTATGAAAAAGCTCTCATTTTTAGGTAAATGGGATTCCGATGGACTCTACTACTGGAATGAAGAAGGGGATCTAAGGTAACTTTGTGGCTCACGTAGACTACAGAAAGGTTTTGATTATGTAGCGGGTGATTTCACTGTTGAGTGTGTAGCCTAAATATTTTGAAAGTGTGATTGAATATTCAGTGCTCTCTTTCACCTCTCTTTTGTTTTGAACTTAGTTACTTAGTCGTTACCATAACACTTTGCCTTGAGACTAAATTTTGGCAGTACTTGAAGGAATGGTAACCAATGGTATAATAGATTCAAAATCACTGTGTGCCCCCCCGGAGAATGGTTGCACATTCAAGTACTGGGAAATTGCGTTATCTCTACAATAAACGTTTTATCAGTGCAATATTTTTGTACCCCCCCCCTGGTGTATTAATGTAGTACCTGAGCGATATGTGTATATGTACGTTTTTTTTGTTAGTGTCAAGAGTTAGTTTTGCGAATTCAATGTATTCTTCTTTGTTCAATAATCTCGTTATTGTTTTGTTTAGTTTATGATGCAATTAGTGTTTTAAAAATAGTCTTATACCAAAATACTTGCGTTGCTCAACATTACCAATTGAAAAATGTGATCATAACAAATTGTCGTGTTTATTGCTAATCTAAGAATGCTTTGGCTTTCGTAACAATGCGTGTTACTGGCAATAATGGAGGTTAATGGTTTCAGTTTTGCCTCAATGAAATCAGTTGAGTCGCCATTTTGAAATCTTCATTGGTGAAATTGATTGTAAAATTAAATAAATTTGAGAAGATGATGTGATTATAAAGAAGGTCCATAACCTCTGTAAAATTTTGAATGCTCCATTCCTTGCTTACATTATTTTGTGCCTTAAGTGTGCTGCTATGTACGAAAACATTCATAATTTTCAAAGAAGTGTTCCAGGGTATATTTTAATCAAGTATGAAATTCAGTCGTGGAATTATTAATTATGTATTCTTTCAAGTCATATGATTTCCGTGTTAATGAACCAAGAGTTCATTGAATGAGGTATTGCAGTTTATAATTACTTTCCTCTGATTTTATGCAATTAATGAAACAACTCATATATTTGGGAGAGCACTCTGTGATAAGACCAATTTTTAGCTTTTATATCGCATTTCTGTCCTTTATCAAAGAGTTAGTATTTGGTAGATATATCTGGTGTATAGCTGTCAATGAAATTTTGGATGTTGATTGAAAGGTTTAAAATAGCTTTATGAAGTTTACCTCGGAAGGTTTTTTTTTTGTGTTATGTCCATTTTTTTTTGTTTTGGAACTATCTTCCTTCTGGACTACCATTCCCATTTGTATCAAATGATGTCCTTCTGTTGATAACACAGAGAAAATAGTTCAGTTCACAGAGAAAAGAGTGCATATTTGAATTCATAATCTGTTGCCACTCAAGTGTCTTCTGGATTACCTATTTTCTATGTTTTAACTGTGTACATGTATTTTTGAATTAAACTGTAGTTGTCTTGGAAAAGCCAAGGCCATGTTTGATGAAATATGTTTTTCTATAAAAAACTCTTTAGCAGTTTCAGACACTAATAATGAAAAAAAAACCCTCTTTTATCACATCCATCAAAAAGCATTGTTTATTTTTCTCTGATATTGATTTGATAGAGATTTTCGCCAGGGGTAATTAAATACTTTCGCTCCGCCATTAATTGTGTGCTAGGGATCGTTCTATGGGCGACATATTCTTAACAGGATTAAGAAGGGACGTTCTAATGTGCTCATCGAATCTTTTCAATTAAGTGTTGCAAATTTTCTCGCATGTATAGAATCTCGTGTATGAATGCACATGGTCGTTAGAAATGTCAATACTTCACTGAAACTTGATCCTTGTGTGATACTTATTAAAATAAAAATGGTAAAGGAAAAAATCTGCAATCCATGTTGAGTTTGCAAGCGTCTCTTTGGCAAAGCCATGGTTGTAATGTATCATTTACGTTAATATGTGCTAACTGCATAAGAAGCTTTTGATGAGTGGTTTCTTATTGCATTGTCCAAGTAATTGTAAAGTACTCGCTGGTGGTAATATATATATATATTTTTATGCGTTTAGCAAGGCCGCCAGATCACTTCATGCACCACCATTTTAAACGAACGCTTTGTGCAAAGCAGGTACCTACATCCATGTGAATGTAAGTTTGCTTATCCTGCTGTAATGAATGGGTTGAAATTTCTCTTTGGCTGTTTAATACATTATTATACTTTCCTTGAATGAATTGAAAATGTGTATGTGATATTTATGGTGTAATTATCCAACATTATCTGTGACTCTTGTCTAGCTTTCTATATTTGCTTTATACACAGTACCATCTATGCTTTTGGAATGAATAAATTGATTTTTTTAATGATTGCGTCTTCTCTCTGATTTATTTTTGTTCCAGTGAACTTAATGAAGAATGGAAGATAAAGCAAAAGGGGAACGTACTACGGCCGAATGAATGCAATAAATACAAATTACCCAAAGCCGTACTCTTGGGGGCACTAGTTAGGGGACACGGGGGAGGGTGCTAAGAATAAGGATAACAAAACTGCACGCAATCTCTCACTCCGGTATTTGCAGTGCAAATTGACCGTCGCAAGTCACAAACACACACGCACTCAGGGTTTACGGGGAATTTAACCCAACGGCAGGGACCCTTCACTCAGACAGACGTAAAAATAGAAATAGTAAAGGAACGGCACGCACTCCCTCACTTCGGTATATGCATTGCAAATTTGTACTGCATATACCGGAGTGAAGGAGTGCGTGTGGTTTTGTTTGCCTTGTCTGAGTGTGTGGTCCCTGGCGAGGGGTTTTTTCCCCCGTAAACCCTGAGTGCGTGTGTGTTTGTGACTTTCAACGGTCAATTTGCACTGCAAATACCGGAGTGAGAGAGTGTGTGCAGTTTTGTTATCCTTATTCTTTGCACCCTCCCCCGTGTCCCCTAACTAGTGCCCCCAAGAGTACGGCTTTGGGTAATTTGTATTTATTGCAAGAATGGAAGTTTGTTCTCTGTAAATTCACAACCTTGCAGTTTTATCTTTTAAGTGAAAAGATGTTTATTAATGTAGATTGATATCTTTTAACGAATCCTGCATGAAATCAATTTTATTATTTGGTATTTTACTGATTAAAGTAGGTTTTAAAGGTGGACATGATACGAGGTCTGTCCCAAAAGTAGTAGGACTGAGTTGATTAAAAGAAATTTATTTGCCAGAATTGATACATTCACTCAAAAGTCTTCAAAGTAGCAACCTTGTACTCCTTTTGGATGACGGGGCCCAGAATGCTGCTAAGATCCCTCATCATGGCCTGTCGTAACACTTTCAAAGGGTCGTGGTGACTTTCTTTCTACACAGATTTGAGGAAGAAGTTTGGTTGGGCACTGTCAACAAAAAAATTTGGATCCTTGCTCACTTGGTTGAGCAGATCCACCTGCGAATTTTCTTTTGTTCCCCCCCAACCCTGCCCATTCCTTAAAGACACACGAGTTGATTCCACTCTGTGGTGTTTAGATTCCTGCGACGACCCTCCCTCCATGATATTCCTCCTCTCTCTTTATTTGTTTTTATTCATTCATAGCCTTTGGACCCATACAAGTCCATATATTTTAATGTTTTGGGCCAAATGGCAAGAAACCTATGCAATAAAGTAACATGTACCATTGAAGCTTATTTATTTTATCTTCACCCATATAAGTTTACCCTAGTTCAGTAGGAGAAGAAACGAACCCCCTGGTGAGGAGTTTGGCACACCTTTTGGAACCACAGGTTTGTTGAAACACCTCCGTCACTGCAAGTAGCTTGTGGTATTAACGGCAGAAGATGAAATAATGGAAGGTGTGCCCTCTTGATTGCATATGCATGTAAAACACAAGAACTGATGGGGGTGGGCGCCCCTGGTATGTTATTGTATTTGTTATTTCGTCTAATAAATGTCACAGCCAATGCAAGTGTTTTTATTTCCTACAAACATCACCTAAGTTATTTCCTAATGTTAGTGGTTCATTTTGATAGTTTAAATTTAACAAACAATATAAAATGTGAATAATGGAAGAATTACAGCCATGAATGAGTAATTTGTTACCAGTGCTGTCAAGCAAGATGGTAACTAGGAACGGAACAGCCCCTATCTCCAGGACCATTTGTCATAGGTGACGCATTTCTCGGAGGGTTTGTTTTTTCTAACAGTAATATGGCAAAAATAGAAACAAACAGAATGAAGGCAGGTTGAAGGTTGTTAATTAAAAAAATAAGACAGAAAACGAGGAAAAAAAGAGTTACTCATCAACTGGTATTATTGGGCTCAGGAAAGATTGGTTGGAGAGAAGAATGTGGGCTAGGGGGCGGGGTTCAGGGGGCCACTATTAGCCATCCTCCAATAACATTCTTTTGTTCTCAAATTCTGTTCAAACATTTACGAATTCAAGGTTGAATGGCACGGTATATATATAGTATAAAAATGTTTTTAATGAAATTTGCCTCGAATAAGAACGTTACACCACTTCCCCGGGATAGAGAGACACACGATCGCGGCGCATTGCCTCTCCCTTACCCACAGTGGGAGTGCATCGCCCCTTCAGGCAAACACACCCCCTTTCCCATCCCTTCAATGAGGAATCCACCATCATCCACGGCAGGCCCTCCTCCCTCTCGTCACCTCCCCGCGCGGAACAGCCACCGCCTCTTAGCCACTTGAGTCGAGCCGTGTCACCACTTACTTCGCCGCGAGGGCGAAAGGATGACGTCATGGAAACACACCCGACGGCGCTTGCCACGCGATCCACTGCACAGACCTAGGGACGTACGTGAGACATTACGGACATCACTGGGACGGTGGAAACTGTGTCGGGCGTGAGCCAATCCTGCTCTGTCAAGTTAAGTTCGTGATGCGAACCTGGTAAAACTTTACACCATGTGCCGGTAAAAGACATAGTATGAACTACTATTAAAAGCATTTTAAAATAATTTCTTTACAACATATGGCAATGTTAATTGTTTTATAATAATTGTCTTTCTACCAACAGCTTTATTTAACCCCTATGTACAGTGTGTAGCATTGTTTATTTTTGATTAAACGAAAAGAAAACTACTCTGAAGCCCAGTGTAGTGATCCTGCCATCTCTTGACAAACTTGTTCGTGACATGGCTTTACCGCGACGGCGAGTAACACCGGGCTTATAAGATCATAGGTTAGGTGTTTTTTTCCGTGATTCCGATAGAAATTCGATGACTAAAAGGAATAAGACGGTGATAACAAATATTTTTCCAAGATACACACTCACTCCACGGGTTTGTCCAAATGGACCAAATGAACTCTCTTGTTCGAATTTTTCACCCGTTTTCGGGTAGATTGTAACTCTGGGTCGAATCCGGGAAAAAAAATTTCCCTGCATCATCGGAAGGATCCACAATTCTATCCCACCCCTTTTTGAGGATTTTAGTTGCTGTAAAGCTGAATATGAGCTCAGCTATCAACCCAGTTGCTGTTAATTAGTTACGATGCCTCACATGTCAGAGCGAAATAACGGAGTAACATTTGCTGGATGAATTTCCAACTACTTACAACCCAACTTTCCAATCTCAAATCTGATATACTAACCAACATTTTCGATCAACAAATGAAATAAAAAATCTGGAGGAAAACTGTTAGAAAACGAATTTGGAATCCGTTAGAACAGAGGTATGAGTGAGGCTATACTTATTCCGAGGATTACTTCAATAGGTTTTATTATCGCTAGTTCTTGTTTAAAAAAAAACCGACATTTACTGTGACTACTCACGTGTTGTGGAGTCTTTTAGATGAGAAGTGTTTCAAACATATTTTTTGTAAATCTCATTCTTGTTCGCCGATCAATCAAATTACTGGCAATGAATACGTGATTTAATTCTTAGCCTAAGCACAGGCAATTCAATTTTTATTCTGATTATTTTTTCACGTAGTTTTTAGGTAATTCGGTATTCTAGCAGATTGTATTTTTTTACGGAAGACTATTTTTGAGCATTGTCCTAGTTAGTGTGGATCATCAAATACTAGTTCGCCCGGACGATATCCCGTAAACGGCAATCATGACGACACACTCGGACACTTTGAATTTCCGAGCGTCGCTTGGCCTGAGAAACAGACCTTTCAGGGGTTTATCATCGAGATTTTCAAGATCTTGGGCCATACGTACGAATATTTAGACGGTAATGTAAGTGGGTCCTTCAATAGGGCATTACTCTTATTTTAACAGTCTTCGAAGCTTGAAACGCGACGCCGTAGCCCAGA
Organism: Hetaerina titia; assembly: GCA_037158775.1. Classification (NCBI taxonomy): domain Eukaryota; kingdom Metazoa; phylum Arthropoda; class Insecta; order Odonata; family Calopterygidae; genus Hetaerina; species Hetaerina titia. The sequence continues at coordinate 27,267,386 of CM073775.1, read as the reverse complement.
GAATAAGTGTTGACCTGCTAACTGAAAGCCCCGCGTTCGATTAATTGTGACATTACTAAAGCTCTCCAAAGAACCGACCGTCCCCACCGTCTCTTCCTTTTCAGGTCCGGCTGCTGGGCTCCTAAGAGGAGTGTAGGGAAGAATTGATTGGAGTTGAGTTTTGTAACCCTTCGGGTGGAAATGTGAACCCTTAAGCATGTAGGGAAGGGGAAGAAGTTATTGTTTTATTTTCTCAAACAATTTTATTGGAGAGTTTTGTACTTTTTTCCTTCCTTCTTTTCATGCACCCTAACAGACCATCCAGAATTTCGTTCTCCAGTTCCACGGGACTTGTTCCAAGTTGCTAACTATGACCCAGGTTTCCATAAAAACAGGTCATAATTGGAGATGAGCCATTGGTCTATGGCTATGACCCTGAAACAAAAGTCCAGTCTACCTAACAGTCGGTTGACGAGATGAAGGAGAATTCGAAAAACGAAGCAACTGATGATCATTCCGAAAAAGGACTTTGGCGATTGTTTTTGAAAAGTGGAAGAGACACTGGGATGAGTGTGTGAGGTCCCTATGGGGAATACTTCGAAGGGAATTAATTCCATATTGTTCTATGTAGGCTATTTTTATTCTACGATTGCATGGCTGGGTACTTTCCGGACAGGCCTCGTGTTATCCGTCGGCCATAATAAGCCATTTACATTTAAATACATTTCAATCAATCATTTAATCGAGATATTCTACCTAATATATGGGTAGTTTTTGGACAAGTCCATGGTGACTATTTTTTTATAATTATCTTGAGAACTTCCTATTTTCTTTTTTCAATTATTCGTAACTTATGCCCGCCTTCATTCTGTCTAAAAAGATTAACTAACTCTCTCTTCTTTCTCGCTTGCATCTAACGTTCTCCGGTTCTAATAATATGGCCTTATGAACACCTCGCTCAACTTTTCAATATTACTTCCGTCATCCACTTTCTTTGCCTTCTTCGTGTTTCCTCTCATTACAAATTCCTCTCCCACCGTGTATAATACTTTAAAAAACGTTTATCTTACTCTCCTTTCCAACTTATTTTCTCCATTCTTCTCCACCAAGCTTCCAACAGAAGCTTCAGTCTCAATTTGCCGCAATAACCAAGTCTTCTTATATCCATTAAAACACCACGCTCCATTTGAAGTACTTTTTTAATCTTTTCAGCACGTCTTTACTTAGAATTCTATTTTTCTTGCAAATCTCTCTGTCGCTAACAGAATTCTCCTCCTAAAGTCCCCATTACATTCACCCTTTCTCTTCAAACACCGCTCACATCCTACGTTAATACAATTATGATCACCTCATTTGAAACATGTCAAAGTTTACCAACGAATTTTTAATTCTGATTGTGCCCTAGAAAGTTAAGCAGTAGGGTCAGAATTATAGTGTCCGAATAGTTGTTTTTTTGAATTATGGGAGGTTTTTAAGTAGTGATTATAAATAATGGTTAAATTTTGATTCAGCCGATCACATGTCTTCTCTTGATTACGAGGTACCTTAGGGCCATGTTCATGTAGTACACACGTACACACGAAGGTGTATTCACATGGGATTTCAGTGGATCACAATTTATGACTCTCAGGAACTGTGGAAGGGATAAGTGTGGTGAGAAAGCCATCAGCCGATCGGAAAATCGAATAAGCAAACAAGATTCTACTCTGATGGAGGGACTGTGCAACAGTCCTAATTTTTTCTCTCTGCCATTTTGAAGGACAATAAAAGCACCGAGAAACGCATTCATTGGCTGACATTTTGCTTCGAACCAATTGTTGAGCTACTTTTAACAATCTCACGACTTACGAGATAATTATGGACGCCAATAGATACTACAAAAAAAAGAAGAACGTGTTTATTATTACATTATTTTTGGAAGTAACACTTGCATTGGTTGCAAATACAAACGGAATTATTTATATTTTTAATGGAGGTAATTTAATGGCAATAAATAAATAGAAACGGCGCTTAGTTACCTCGAACGCGCGTCCTAACATTCCGTTGCTAATGTCAATCGTGACGTCACCTTATTATCCCGCCTTTTCTAATCGAATTTGTTGATTGGAATTAAAAGAAAACCTAAGACACGGAGTCTGGAGCGAAAAAATAATGCTGGAACGTGTGCTTGACGAGTAAATGTGACGTGTTGTTGGTAGCAGAGAATGGAGAGATAAAAGAATAGTTTCAATAAAGTTACTGAATTCTATAGGCTCCCGTTGTTAACTTAAGCTTCCAAAAGATGAGTTATGTATCGCATTTATTTCCACCTCACGTAACGCGCATCTGAACTTTGCATTCCTAGGCCCAAGATAGCAAAGGAACAGCCAAACAAGGACATAACGGGGTCCGAAATTATGATTAGTGAGATTAGTCCCATGCGCGATTTAAACAGAATAATGATAGAGATTAATTTTAGTGGCAGGCAAGAATTTCTAGAGTCGCAATAGCTTAATGAACACCATGTTTGAAGAAAAAACCGTCTGCGACTTGCCCGACCGAAGCGATGCTTCCCGCCAGCTATTTTTGCGCTGCGGGTTGAAGCTATTCACGGGCAACGGAAGCCTTGCCAACTCCCGATTATCCGCTTAGGTCAATATCTTCTGGGTCGAGGGTGACGACGTGTGCGGATTTTTCAACAAGAACAGGAAAAAAATCAATTTTTAAAACAAATATCTAGTCCGTATGGTGGAAAAGGGCCGCATTTTTATTTTAATATTCTGAAAACGTCTCATTTCAAACGCTACTGTTTGAAAAACATACTGTACGTCGTTTCCGGTTTGAATAGCATTTATCCCGTTTCTAAGTACTCAATGGAGGCGTGCCACTATATTAGATAATGAAAACAGAAATTCGAAGGGAAACCAAAATGAGACATGAAATATGAACTGATTGACCATTTGGAATGATGGCGATGGGGAAAGACTACTATATTATTATGTATGCCTATTATTATTGCTTTTTAAAGTTTACAGGTCGGTTTTGAGCCAAGTGGTTACAGATGACATGCCAACAAACAGTTTTAAATCCAAAAGATCATTGGTGCAGCCCACAATATCAAGCTACAATGAGTGAACAGCATACCAAAAAAGTACACGAGATGCTTAAATAATTAAAAATGCTTTAAAAAATACTTAAAAAATAAACAGAAATAATTATAAGGTTAAAAAAATAAATTGAAATAATAAATATGCTTTAAAATAAGAAAAATGTTTAAAAAATGAATAAAAATAACACAGGCCAACAGTGGTTTTGGTGCCGGAGCTTTTAATGTTGATTTAAAGAACAATTGGAGTGCTGAATCCAATTATGACACTAGTTTTTTCCTATCAGCTATAGTTTTCAAGATATAGATATGTTGTTACTTACGTAAAAAAATCTTCTACATGATGATGTGGGAATATTATATTAATAATTATCTCTTTGGACTACAATATAGAAATATACATAAAACTTATTGACAGCTTATTGAAAATAAAAGGAACACCGCAGAGTGGCTATAAATTAGTATACTTATAGATTTATTTAACATTGAAAATTATTTTCCGGAATATATCAAATATTAAAGCAACTAATCGTAAGATGTGCCATATCTAAAAAAGTAGAGCTGTTAAATAAAAACGGATTTCATATTTGGATTCAGCTCTACAAATATAGTTAAAATCAGCACAAAGATTCCCGGCATAAAAAAAATTGTTTTGTAGGCCCGTGTAATCGATATGCTTCGTATAGTTAAAAATGTTAATTGTCGCGCAAGATATATGAAATATTTGTTTCAAAATATAATGTAATTTACTAGTAGGGATGTATTTTTCTCTGATAAGTTCCAAATAGAAAAAGTTGTGCCTGATTGGGATTTTAATGTAGCCATTTTTTTGCATTTATCCAGCATTGGAAGGGTGCGATGGCTAGCGTACTGGTTCCCCACTCCAAGGGCCCGGGTTTGAATTCCGACGGTGTTAGTATTTTTTGTAGATATCCCGATTCTTACTTGGGTGGGATGGCTCATGTGGAGAGAGAGAATCTCAGTTGAAAAACGCAGTCCGTCGGATGGGACGTTAAATTTTGTGACCCCCTCCCTAGGCTTCTTTCGCTAATACAGAACGATATTGTTTGTACGCCGGGTTTCTTTTTCTCTACACTCATTCCATCTCCCATTTCCTGAAAATCTTACCCAAACCTATCCCCAATGGCGTAAATGACCTCTGGTCTGCTTCCAGAAAAACTAATAGGAATTAGAATATTTGTTACTGAATAGTCGTTGCCAAGGGATGGAGCAGTCGGATTTCACGAAAATATCGCTTCGATCGCCTCCGCGCGTCAACTGAATATTGCCTGGAGTTTTTGAATTGGGAGTCACCTCAAGGTCAAATCGACCGATTTTTCGCTCGTAGCCATGTTTGGAGGGGGGGGGGAGGAGGGATTTGGGTATGGAGGGAATTTGTCTTCTGAGCAGGTGCTTACGTCCCATGGTGACACTTATTCAGTCGGGCGGGAAAACAACGCGACCCCATTTGACGGCGTGTTTTGAAATCATTAGACTGTGATGGCCGATCTCATAAATCACTCATTCGAACCCCGTCTTGGAAACGTTGAGACGTCCTGACTCTCACCACGACCTTAAGGCGAAATTCACGTCGGGCCTCGGGTAGAACTGGGACCACGAAGGCCTATCTCAATATGAACACTGTCAGTCAGTTTGCAGTCGCATGTTTGGATGTGTTGGGCAAAGTTTTTCCCTGGATTGAATGACTTAACCATCGAGTCTGCGTAACGGAGACGTATTGTCTAGTCTTGCCAACAGACCAAATGGAAACCAAACTCTTACGTAAAGAAATACGTTGGTTTGAGTTTACATGAGACCAAAGTAATCGACCCTAAATGTTGGTTTGATAGGTGAACTTAGAGCTCACCTGATACCAACAAGTTCTACACTGTGTGAGAGATTTAGGTTTCAACAGGGTTATAAAGTGATCCAGTTCGTCATTCCCTGTGCCGCCTGTAGTTTCTTAGGAAGATCTGTTATCCGAAAAAAACCACACAGATTGGGCGACTTTTGGCGGTTGTATATTGGTGCTAGCTACCTTATTTATGTCCCTTTAGCCAAATATTGGCAAGCTGCATTTGACCCTACCATCTACTAACTTTTGGTTTAACCTCCTCCCAGCTGTGTAGGAGGTCAAACGGAACATATTTCAGTGCCCAGTGCTTCTGGTTGGTGTTGAACCGCAATGTAATTAACTGGAACTTAAACAAAAAGGCAAGATTCCCTGTAGGGGTTAAAATTTTCAACGAATCGCAGTTACCAACCAAAAGGTCAATTTGTTAAGTGAGGGTTGGGCTTCAATTAGCACTAAGCTCAACAGCGTGTGCAAGTAAGGACAATAAGGATATCTGGTTCCTTAATCCCTTTCTCAACTGTGGTTTTCCGGAGAAGATTGGTTCCAAAAAACTCCCTCACAGCCTGAGTGAAGCTAAGGGTGTCCAGGGGCGTGCTCGGGAATCGAACTCGGACCTTCCTGTCTATATCCCAGGGCCCAATTTGCTGGACTACCCGACTTTCCCGAGGTTTGGTTAGGCGAAGCTGTAAGTTATCTCAGAAGTGGTCAGTTTCACAAATGTTTAGGCAGTTTACAGAATCGCTGTAAATCGCATTTGAAGAGTCTGCTGATGTTGGTGAATGAATGTCGCAGCACTTGTAACAAGCCTACAACACGCAGCAAAGTGAATTGGTAAGTTTCAAGTTGCATTTATGCATGTATAAATCGGATTTGTGAATCAATTAGTAGCTTTGATATTACTTAGAATTAATTAATCCATAGAAACTAGGCTGGATTTAGAATCCACATACTTAGATTCGAGACCCGGAATTGCAAGGTCATGCAAGTAATCGTTGCTTTTCATTACCTTCCTGATTAATTTCAGCCTTTTTTTAAAGTAATGGCATAGGTTACTTTTCGGAGGATGCTAAAGACATGTTAAAGATCCTTACTTAGCTAGGACAGGCCTTTTCGGGGATTTAGGCTGGGAGCTCCTTGAAATACGAAGAGAACAAGCGAGACTTTAGACTTTAAGAAAGATTCAGAACCAACGAGTTTAACGATGACCCTAAAGGAATTATAATGGCCCCACACTACTTTTAGGTAGATCAGACCACAAAGATAAGAAATAAGGGAGATAGATTCCAATACATATAGATTCAAATACTCATTCTTTCCCAGAATAACCAGACAAATCATAATGGCGAGAAACCGAAGTCCATTTAGAAATATTAAAAACATTTAGTAATTGACAAGTCGGAACAGAGTGAAACATTGCAAAGACATCACGTAGGTGCAAGTGTATGCTGGATGGTACTTTGTATGTTTGCATATGTGTGTAGCTTATAAGGGTTCTTGCATGAATGTATACAATGATTTGTTTATGGACTGTATAAATTTGTGGCTTTTGCATGAGTTTTTTTCTTGATTACGGCTGGTGCCCTAACACCCCCCGCCACACACCCTTGCGATGACTTGCGGGGTCTTAAGTAGATGTAGATGTATAACTATGGTAGATCAGATAACGTGTATTCAATCAGAAATATAGTCGGTAGAACGGATAGATTTTAAATATCGTTTTTTCTACATGTTATTTTTTTATTTGATATTTCCAACTTTAAAAAAGTTCTCTCGCATAATTTGAATATATACCTTGATCAAAAAGTTCCCGGAATTTATCCAGAAAATTAAAAATACAAGTTTATTCATCTAAATCTATATTGTCCCCTTCAAAGTAATCTCCATCGACTGCAACACACTTATGCCAGCGCTTGATCCAATCCTCGAAACATTTTTTATATTCGGTTTTCGGTATGTCCATCAGTGCTTCCTGCGATTTTTCCATTACTTCCTCTCGGCTGCTAAAACGCGTTCCCCGTAATGGTTTTTTAACTCGATTGAACAGAAAGAAGTCACAGGGAGCCAAATCAGGTGAATTCGGTGGCTGTTGGATGGTATTTGTTGCATTTTTCGTCAAAAAATTACGAATAATGATAGCACTGTGCGACGGTCTCGACGCACTGTGCGACGATTTCTGGTCTCTTTCGGCGAATTGCTTCACGCAAACGTCTCATAACGCCCAAATAATACTCTTTGTTTACTGTCTGGCCTTCTGGCAAAAATTCATGATGCACTACACCGTTGTAATCCATGAAAACCGTCAGCATTGCCTTCTTTTTTGACTGAAAACGACGTGGTTTTTTTGGTCTCGGCTCATTTGGTGAACGCCATTCACTTGCCTGATGTCTGGATTGCGTGTCGTACTCATAAATCCACGTCTCGTCTCCAGTAATGATCCTTTTGATGAATGTGGGATCGGATTCAGCCTCGCAAATCATGTCTTTTGCGACGTCAACACGGTCTCTTTTTTGCATGAAATTGAGGTCTTTTGGCACCAACTTTGCTGCTACACGACGGAAACCCAAATCATTAACCACAATGTCTTGGGCGGATCCATAGGCAATGTTCAAGTCCTCCGCTATTTCTCTGATGGTTAATTTGCGGTTATTGACCAACATTTCTTTTACTTTATCAATTTTTCACCGACTTTCGATGTCGATGGTCTGCCACTGCGTTCATCATCTTCGATTGACTCACGACCACTTCTGAACCGCTCGTTCCACTGGTAAACGACCGTTTTTTTTAGGGAATCGTTGCCGAAACACTTTTCCAACATTTCCAACGTCCGTGCGCCACTAAATCCGTTTTTTACGCAAAATTTAATACAAGTTCGTTGTTGCAAATTTAAATCCATTTCTGCAATTGTAAAAAATCGCCAACACACACAGAGATACTATAGATGTACTCTTGGCTACGTAACTTTTGTAAATGTCAAGTTATGACACTAAGATTTAAAGGGAATATCAACAACAGATGTACCAATTTAACAAAAAAAACAGAACTCAAATCGGAACGATGGGAGCGCCACACGGTGGTTATTCCGGGAACTTTTTGATCAAGGTAGTACTTTATCCTATTAGTACTTATCCTGTTATTGAATATTGTTGCATAAAAGTGCATTCTTTAGCGTGATTAACCTTGTTACAGTGCATGATCAAACTAGTATTTGTGTAGAGGTGTCAGGATTGAGATTGTGCTTACATGGCTGGTGGTGACCTAACACACCCCGCCACACGCCCTTACGGGGTATTGTGTGCATGTACTTTATTCATATATTCTCACTTGTTCATGTACAATCTTTCACGTTTCTCTAGATTCGAATCCCTGGAATATACTGGCATTCCAGAGTAACGGTGGCAGTATTAATTATCAGGAGAAGCGACCTACCTCAGAGGTCATTTGAGACATTAAGGGGGATAGTTCTTTGATTTCATATGGATAGGATCCACTAGAAATGGGGTGGAGACAGAATCCCATCATAGGACATTCACCTACTGCTTTTACGAAAGGCGCATAGAGGGCACAAACTTTAACGTCCCATCCGACGGACGACGAACTTAACTTGATCTGCTATTTTCAAATGCTGTACCCTAAGTACGGATACCTCTGGAAAATCATTCCACCAGTCGGATTAGAACCCGGGTCCTTGTGCTGTGCTTTGTGGGGACCAATACACTAGCCACAGCACCAATCCTATTCCCTCCTAACTAACAACTTCGTCCTAAGACCCGAAAGAATGAGATACGAACATGACGAATCTTGAAGCAGGTATTTATGGGATTCAATTTAAATTCCTTCAGCATTAATTTCTTTGTACAGGCCCTTCTTGAAATCCTTTGAGATGGAAAGAAACCTATTCCAGACTTTCATTCTTTAGTTTCCGTTCTTCTGTACTCTGAATAAGAACTCGAATTTTTGACGCGCCATAACATCTCTACTTTACACCTTACAAGAGCATGAAAAAAATTTCCTTTTTACTTAATTTCTTAAGCTAAATAACTATTTTTTATCGCCTTAGAATGTTTTTACAATGCTCAAACGCGTGACACAGAAGAAAAGTCGAGCAAGCAATCTTATCCAATCACTCATCCAATTTAATTATTGTTATTTTTTACTATTTTGCCAATTTAAGTTAGTTTTTTTTAAGGATCACTCCTAAATTTCTTAGCCTCGTCCCAACTAGATATACCTGTACCTGATACGTATATTATATCATAGGCCACATAAATTCCGCACGCTTCCTTCTTCCCTTCATTCCATGCTCCATAGATCTGATAAATAAGACTGTAGAGTAAAACATTGGACGGAGGAACTACTGCACAAATCTGCAACGGTTGTAAGAACCAAAAAATAACGGTGGCGGTAATTAACACCCCGATTGTTGTGAAGACATTTCCCACAATTCAGAATTTGCATTTTACAATAAACGCAATTTACAGATCATCTTCATCATATTATAAAGGTGGAGCCTTGTCGTTGTAGCAATTTATCTCAATCCATTGCCATTCTTTTCAGTTTATTGTAGTTCAAATTACAATGAACTATTAGTACTTTTTATATCGTCTATAAATTTCTTTCTTGGCCTTCCCCTTCCTTTTTTCCCATTATTTTCCCCTCCATTATATTTTTTCCAGGAAGTTGTTATGTCTGAGAATATGTCCAATAAATTTAATTTCCCTATTTTTCATCTCTTTTATTAAATTTCTTTCCTCTTTGATTTCTCTCAATACTTCACTTCTATGTTGCTTTTCTTGTCCGTCCATCTTGTCCTTGTTATCCTTCTACAAATCCACGTTTCCATTGCTTCCAAACGAACCTTTTTTCTCTTTCCCAATGTCCAAGTTTCCCATCCCTGTAATAATCTACGATTTTCTTTTTTTTATAATTTCACGTGTTTCTTTCCTAAAAGATGGTTTTTTATTTTCACATGCCTCCTTCGCCCCCAGGCTATCCTTCTTTTTCACTGCGGGGGTGCATCTGTTGTCTCTTGTAATTACACTCCCAAGGTGGCAGAACCCTTCTAATAGGCTTATCCTAGATTCTTCTATCATAAAAATTTACAGGGGGGACTAATATGTGCACACTGACAATTATAATTATCTCCTACGCGATTGCTGTAATATCTACTTCGATCTCTAATGTGACGATAAGAAAAACGATATTTTAAAACCATCCCATCTACCAACTACCTCCCTGATTTTACTTACGTGATCTGATCTACCATAGTAAATGGGGACCTGTAATATGTCTTTAGCATCCTCAGATAAATAACCTGCCTCCAATTTACGCAGTAATTTTGACCTGTATTTAAGCCTACGGTCAACTAGTGGCTCCCATCCTAATTATTCCAATAGTCTCGTGACATTGATATTATTGTTCGTTAAAAAATGTCACAGACCTAGCTGCTCTAGGTTGCACTAGATCTGGTTCCAAAATTAACCCTCCCCAAATTAAACCTAAACATTTGTATCGCTTAATGATTTAGACGGACGTGGTCAAGAGCCAAAGTGCTAATCTAATTGGCACCATGCCAAACGCCTCCGATTCAGCTGACCTCAGTCATCTTCGCGATTGGCATTCCGATCGCATCGGTGACTGGATCAAGGGGAGCGTTTCGAAGTCTTCCACCCCTCACGCGATTCTTTTAAGTGACTCGCGGTCACCATTAAGGGTGGTGGGGCAGGGCAAACTGCACCCTAGGCGTGGGAAATGTCTGCCCCCCCCCCAACCGCATGAGGGGCGTCGTCGAATCGCATGTCTCCGTCCCATTTTTCTTGACCTTGGCCCATCGACTTGCCCTCCCCTTGACTGTTTCGATGGCGTTGCCCATCTCCTTGCGTGCGTATTCCGTGTGTAAACAACCATTCGGACATGTCAGTCGCAGCCCATCCCTAACTTCTCAAGACGTTTCGTCGCCAAGAAAACATGGGTGGGGCATAAAACAAAAGAAATAGTTTTTTTTTCTTCTCTCCCCATCCCATCGTTTCCTCAAACCAACCCTATCTTTCTCACGCCACCGACTTTGTTCGCACCATGTTCTAGACTCAGAGTAATTTTTTTTCTCTGACTCTAAGCTCGCTTCAATTTGACCACCCATTCTACCCCCAAGCTGTTGCCCGAGTGATATTGTGTGAAGGCGTCGTTAAAAATAATAATAATTTTAAATATATATATATATTTTTTTTATTAGGTAATCTACCGGTCAAGGTAGGTTTTTTTGGATGGACACAACAATCAAATAAACATTTTGTGACTCCCCGCCTAGCAAACTAATCTATATCAGGTCCCTCTTCATGTCTGTGTACTTCTTTCCTCCCTTCATCCCGTCCAACATCCCTATCCTGTTCCTGCCCTTACCTCGCTTGCCCAACATTCTCCCCTCTATTACCCTCTTCAACATTCCACTACCGCTCAATACGCCTTTCATCCATCTTTCATCTGCCTCCATAGGATTTCTCGCATCAAACCCCTCTCCTCACCCACCATCTCCAGTACTTCCTCATTTGTTTTCCTTTCGGTCCATTTCACCTTCTCCATTCTTCTCCACACCAACATTTCAAAAGCCTCCAATCTACGTCTATCCTCCTGCTTCAGCGACCACGTTTCCGCGCCGTACATAGCTACGCTCCATATCAGAGTTTTTACGAGTCTTGTCTTAACATCCCTACTCAACGTCCCCGTCATCAACTCCCTCCTCCTTGAGAAAGCCTCCTTGCCTAGCGCAATTCTTCTCCTTACGTCCCTACCACTTTGACCGTGTTGGTCCAAAACACTTCCGAGATATGTAAACTGTTCCACCTGCTCTATTCTTTCCCCGCCTATTTTAATATTTAGCTTAGCCTTTTTCTTTCTAGAAAATCGCATAACCTTTGTTTTATTAATATTGATTCTCATCCCATATTTATCGCACTGAACCTCCAATTCACTCAACAATGCTTGCAACCCCTTGGCTGACTGAGCAACTAATGCTTGGTCATCAGCAAACCTAACCGATTTTACGAATTCCCCTCCGACTTTCATTCCTACCTCCAGTTCTTCCCATGCCTCTTTAATCATTTCCTCTACATATACGTTGAACAGCACCGGTGACAATGGGCAACCCTGCCTTACACCTCTTCCTAACACTGCCCATCCGGACTCTCCGTTGCCCACTCGCACCTGAGCAGTCTGAGACATGTACAGGTTGCGGATCAGTCTCCTTTATATATATATATATATATATATATATATATATATATATATATATATATATATAACTTTTGGACGGCACAATAGAACACAGAATAAAACAGATAACACGTAAAAGGACACTCACACTATAGATAATTTGAGCTTTCGGCCCACTCCGAGGCCTTCTTCAGGTCAGACCTGAAGAAGGCCTCGGAGTAGGCCGAAAGCTTAAATCATCTACAGTGTGAGTGTCCTTCTACCTGTTATCTGTTTTATTCTGTGTTCTATTGTGCCGTCCAATTGCTCTCGTGAGTACTTCCGCATCATCGATATATATATATATATATATATATATATATATATATATATATATACATATATATATACATATATATACATATATATATATATATATGCGGGTCGCGGTGGTCTAGTGGGTAGAGCGTTGGACTACTGACCGGAGGGTCCCGGGTTCGATTCCCGGGCAAGCCACTTTGGGCACCTGCAGCTTTGGTTGACTTAGTTGATTTCTCGGGTACCAGATCTTCCTGGGAAACCATAACCGGCACAGGGAAAGGAACTGGCCCCCCTACCCTGATGTGTGAATATTCGCACGCCGTCGGGCTTGGTACATGGGTGAGCTCTACCATCACCTACTAAACCGACCTTGGTGTTGATTACTGTGTTTATGGCTTATATATATATATATATATACATGTATATATATATGGTTTTGTATGTGTATATATATATATATATAGATGATGCGGAAGTACTCACGAGAGCAATATAACTTTTGGACGGCACAATAGAACACAGAATAAAACAGATAACACGTAAAAGGACACTCACACTGTAGATGATTTACTATATGCTTTCGGCCTACTCCGAGGCCTTCTTCAGGTCAGACTGCTATATATATATATATCTCTCTCTCTATATAAGATATGACTCTATAAGAGTCATATCTTATCTTCCGAAGAAGACGGAGCTCGAGTCCGTCGAAATTATCAAGATATTATTGTGAGTGTTCTTTTTATGTGTTCTCGTGCTGTGTGTTACTGTCTATATATATATATATATATATATATATATATATAAGAACACATTTTTAAGCTTTCGGTCTTCTCTGAGGCCATCTTCAGGTCGTCAGACTCACTCTCATGTACATATGTTTATATACATATATATTTGTTTATTTATTATTCCATCATTTGTGAGTTTCCCTACCGAGGGTAAAATTTACAAATAATCATCGCTTAGTCCTACCGACTTGTCTTGTTAAAATCAACCGAAGTCATTCAGTTGTTTTGATCGATTCCACCGCGTCGTCAGGTTGGTTGTTATTTATGATATTCCAAAACGAATTTGCAACGGTCGTCAGGATCGAGTACGGAATATAGTATGAAGGTAGGACGAGAAGCGGAAATAAAAGAGCGTTTACTGTTTTAGGATTGACGAAAAAGGTCGCTTTGATATGTGCAAAAATTGCAAAAACAAGATGGCTGCGAGACTCCTTGTATTGTTGGCTATTTAATGGAGATATAACCAGACCTCTCAAGACTGTTGGATTTTAGGAAACGGCGATTGCCGGCGTAAAACCAACTTTTAGAATGTAAAATACAACCTTTAAGTTGAGGTAAGAAATTATTTCTTCTTAATGTTTTTTTCTCAAATGATAAATGTGTTCATTCAGTATGCACGCGCTATGTTATGCATCCACTGTGAAGCATTTTAAATATTTTCATCCATCTTGAATTATCTTCCTTTGTTACTCTTAGACCTACTTTGTTACTCTTAGACTTAGACTTCTTTGCCTGAATTTTTTTTACTGTCTAAAAAGATGTAAACTCCCCTTAACGTACGCGAAGTGAATCAGACTAAAAATTCATTCAATCTAAAGATTATCTTTAGGTCATAATTTTTAATAAATATGTGTTAACTGCTGAAATTAGAAACTTGGCCAATCTCATTTCGTTGATTCTATATATTGAGACTGGCATATGATATGTTCTATTTCTATAAAATATGGAAGAGGTACCACATAAGAATGCTATGACATTGTACACGTACAATGTCCCTAACTATCATTTCAATTACGATTTTTTCTGTTAAAATATCGTTATGGAACACCGGGCCGGACATATTGCATTTTGTATTTTTAGAAATATGTTGTGTTGTAATGTTAAAATCTATTGTGGAATTAAATATTTATTCGTTGAGTCTTATGCAGTCGCTTTTATGGCGGTATTGAAAAAGTTTATACGAAAACTCTTTGTTTTTTTTTGGAATTCTGTAAATTTTCCAGTCAACCTTGTATACCATTTTCACCATACGAGTACGTACGAGTATATACTCTTTATGTTAGACTCTTTTTGTTTAATCCTCTTTCACATTTGAGCATACATTATTTCATGTTAGTAAGGTATCTTTCCAAAGTGCCACTAACAGGCTTGTAAGGGAAAGTACTTTCTTGAAAAAAATGCCTGTACTTATTTTTAAATAACCATAATAACTTAAACGCGCCGAGAACGTATAGAAAATTTTATGATCGTCATGGCAGCGAAACGTTGTTTAATGTTTATTGACAACGCATAAACAGCATGTTATTTTTCTTTGTTGATTAAAGGATTATGTAAGTAATATTTATGTTAAATACGGATTATATCATCAACATTAGTTGCAGTGCACCTTATTTTTGTGTGATTGAACGATTAAATTCACACATCCTGGGAAACTCCCGAAAATATTTTGTGATTGTTTTAGTAACGACGAAATTGTTTATTTATGATGTCAACGCATGAAACAAGTAGTGTCCCATAACCAGTTAATATTATATGCATTATATTATATTTAAATGTGAGTTATTCTGTGCAGTACACATCATATTTGTGGAATATAACAATTGACTAGTATTTTCTTTCATATTTCACAAATGTTCATTCAGACAGAAACAATTGAAGACGATATAAATAGAATACTGAGCGATTACGATTGCACAGGTCGACTGGTATAATATTATTGTTTGTATTTGGATGGCACCTTGGATGTTTTGGCGTCGTAATCCATTTAGGTTAAGAGAAATAATAATATAATAAGTAGCGATTGTTTGTTTACAATCGATTTTTAAAGCTGAAATATTTCCCTTCGCTGGTTATCAACAGCGTTTCCATCCGAAGATTGCTTAATTGCAACCCCTCCAGCTTTTTCTCTCAACAAATCCTAATTCCTTATGTAAACTGACTCTTGTAGCTTTGAGAAAGGAGCCCTAGTACAGATTTCCTGTACAGCGTCCCTCTTTACTTCATCAACGAGTAATTCTCCCGTGGTTTTTCTTGTGGCATCTTCCCTTCTAATTCTTTCCTACCACCATGTTCACTTAAAATGCAATATATCTGCCTGCATTCCAGATGTGATTACACCCCCTGCCACATGCTTTTCCTGTAGGTTGAAGGGTACCCCGAAGAAGTTATCCTCTTTTCCTCCTCTACTCTTCCATATATTTTAAAATATATGTTATCTGTTCCTTCCTTCTTAGTCATTTACCTCCAGCATCAGGTTTCCGAGGCCTCTATTCGTCTTTGATCTGCTATACGATTGGTCCACGTTTTTGATCCATAAGTGGGCCATATTTTGCTCCACACAGCGCGAACTGACCACAAACACCCGTGTCGAAGGGATTCAATGCCGCGTGGCCTGCGGTCGTTGATACGTGAATAGTCCAGGGGCTGGCAACTCAGGCAAATTTATAGTATTAAATGATTTGCCTGTATGTTTGGCAGGATTCATTGATAGTACTAGTAGTTATCACCAGTTTTAGCGAATGAAGGGATATCACGTGTATTGATACGAGTATAAAAATTTTCGATAATCAGTACGCACAAAAATGAGATGAACACTCAACGTAACAGATAAATTATTTATTGGAGTGGATTTACAGTGTTTTTATAATGTCGGCCTCTTTTTAGGGTTGTTTGATTGAGATACTGTTAATGTGAAATTTGAAAAATGCTTTCCGCGACTATTCAGTTAGCTTATAATCGTAATTTGAGCGTCGAAACACTTTTGAACCTAAGAAATTATTCAACCGCCGCGCGATGCTCAACGATGTCACGTGATTGCTTTGGTGGCGCTTTCTTTGTATCTCTTTCTTAGCATTAAGGGTGCGAAGTCTTACCTTATTTTTTAAATAAAGTATCGTACTCAAAGAAAATGTTTTGTTTGTGAATCGTAGGACAAATATAAATAGCTCAAGCTAAGGAAGCGTCCATGAAGAAGAGGCAGGAATTAGAAGAAGTCTCAGAAACATGGCGCTGAAGTGGAGAA
The DNA here is from genome assembly GCA_037158775.1 of Hetaerina titia. Lineage (NCBI taxonomy): Eukaryota > Metazoa > Arthropoda > Insecta > Odonata > Calopterygidae > Hetaerina > Hetaerina titia. The sequence continues at coordinate 27,250,932 of CM073775.1, read as the reverse complement.
TGATGAAGATTATTATTGGACTGACGGAGAGAGGAATGAGCGAAGTACATAGGAGAGCTGAAGAGGAAAATTACAATATGGAAAGAACTCTACGGCAAATACAGGTACTAAAGATGGATTGGACACATCTCGAGGCGAAATGGACCAGTTAGTAACATAGTAGAGGGGAATATTGAAGGGAGATGGGAGGGAGAAGAGGAAGAACAATTCTTGAAGAAAGATCAAGAGACAAGAGACATTGGACAAATCAAGGAGCAGGAGTGAGAGGGAATATGTACTGAATAGAGAAAGATGGAGGGTTGCAATACACCGACCTCATGATCGAAATATTAGGGTAATCCAGAGAGTATCCTCCGTTTTGTGTAGCGTGAGAATTAGTGGTGAGAGCCGAATGGTCGCTGGATTGACGCACACCCAGTAGGTCAGTACGCCTCGAACTGCAGTGGTTGGAAGGCCGCGCCGCTTGTCGTTTGTTTAACAATAGCGAGTCAAAATGAACAACGCAACTGAAGTTCCCGCCAAATGGTCTGTCCAGAAAGTGACCTCCGTCATACAAGATACGTAGTAACCGAACTTTTCTGTCGTGTTTCCATGCAACAGAGCCTTATCTGTGGAAAGAGATTTCAGTTTTCGCAAAACGATTTTCACGAACTTTTCCATCAATTTTCAGGTGCAGTTCATTGCTCACCACAGGCCATCATGGAGATTCGGATTCACTGATAAAGGAACGACAACACTGACGCACAACTCTTAGTCACTCATCACATATACAGAGCAATTGTTTCCCAATGATGAATTTCAGCAGTCGAACTTCAAATTTTGTGGGAACTTCAGTTGCGTTGTTCATTTTGACTCGCTATTGTTGAACAATTGACAAGGGGCGCGACCTTCAAAGCACTGCAGTTCGAGGCGTACTGACCTACTGTGTGCGTCAATACAGCGACCATTCGGCTCTCTCCACTACTTCTCACGCTATAAGAAAACTCAGGTTACTATCTGGATTAGCCTCGTACCTATGATAGAAAAGAAAGAAACCCTGGTTTGAATGTCACTACTTGACACTAGTACATTTTTTCCTTTCCATTTTCAGGCCCTGACTAGAAAAGCAGCTGTAAGAAATTTCGCCACACATCGCAGAACAATGGATTCGCCATTCACGAATAGCCCAATGGAAATGACGTTGACCTCCGGCATGGTCTTCATTGCGGCATTCCTTGCTAACCACACCGCTGGTCCTCCTTCAGTTCAACATCAGACTAACCTACCAAGAAATTACACTACGTCTTACGTCATTCCTGCCAGCACCTTCATGCATAACGGTAAGATTACGTGGATTGTGTTGGAGAGGTCTTAAACCGGAACGATATTGGTGTTGGAAGATCTTGTCTCTAGTTAATTATATGTTTTGTTGTTAGGGTCGTTGTAGACCAGTAGGTGGAGGGGTGTTTCGCTGACCGGAGAGCCCGGGTTCAATTTTCTGTGACGCTAATACGTGAGATTTTTTTCGACTACCAGAGATATTCCTGGGAAATCACAGATGGTGTTCGTGGAACTGCCTCTTTATGCCCTGTTAATGTTTGTATTTAAGAAATAGTTAAGGGAGTATTTGTGTGTTGTGAGCAATAAACATTATCTGCCGAACTAACCTCAAGGTTGAATAACTTCTGTTGGGGTTGGCGGTTTTTTTTCGCCAGCATTAGGGAAGGAGTAATTGTGAATTTCATCACCGTTCAGAGTCGAAGGAACCGATTCAATCTTTTAGTTCCCACTCGCCAGTAGGAATGAATGAATCGGTCTAGGCAATATTGTCCGATTCATTACAATTTTAATTTGGTGGCAATTCTCTTGTTCCCAAAGTCACCTCTCATTTCTATTCGCCCCAGGTACTGGTTCCAGCATGGGCAGGGCGGAATGGCCTCCGAAGCTCGAAGAGAAGACGGTGAAGAAGCGTGCGTCTGCGAAAATGGCCCTCCAAGGAAAGACTCTTCGAGTCGTAACTTTGAAAGTAAGCAATTGTGTCCCATTCGACCGTAGTTACTGGTTGTTTAGAACTAATTTGAGTGTGTGGAATGGATTTCATGAAAATTTTAACCATCTATTTATTGTATCCGAAAATATTCGAAATTACCCGTAGAATGGCGTTCGTTGTTGTCGCTTCTACATCGAAAACATTGATCAGCCCCTTTGTGCTTAAGTTCGCAGGGTGACAATTTGGCAACAGTGTGGGTGTTTCAGCAACAAAAGCATGGTTCGAAAAGTTCAACAATTGGCAGGTGCCCCGAACGGCGGAACGGTCTGAGAAATGCGAAGCAGAAATCTTTGGCCTTCCCTGTACAGGATGACGTGTATTCTGGCTTAGTATGAGATTGGGCCTCCATCAGGGTACGAGGGGTTTTGAGAGTATCCTGGGAGTCGAAATGTTGGGAGGGATCGCGAAACGTACCGTACGCGAGTTTCCGTTGCACTGTGCCAAAGTCTGAAACAATAAAAAACCTGATAGCACACCGTTGCTCGAAATTGACGTCACTCATTTGTAGAACACAATATAAAAAAACTGTATCACAAAAAAAAAATCACTACGGACAACCAAATGACTCGAGCGAGTTCAAACCCGTAATGAAGGTGGATCGCATGTTCCCCTGCCGCCCCTCTAAGACCAGCGCCTCCACTGTTGTCAGATCGAACGCTACGTTGAAAGTCTCATTACTTAATTTACAATGACCTCGTATAACCTTAGTTCAGGGACAAAACAATTTTGAGGCAATACGACGAAGGGATTAGTGTTAGCAGAAAGAAACAACTCTGCTTATTTTTTATCATAAGTTAGTTGAGCAATCTCTAGTGGAGCAACATGATAATGGGCATCAGCCGCCTTTAAAAATCTTTCAGAATTTGAAAAATTGAAATGAGTTTTAGCTGCAAGAGTAAAGAGTTTTGCTCTGAGACGACCTGGGACAGAAGAGTGATGCGTTCAAGTTATTATCATCTCTCAATTTTTCTCCAGAGTCAAGGAAGATGGTAAGATGCGGTTGAACTTAAAATTTGCGAGCACTTTTTATGAATACAAGAGGAAGACGGGCGTACCGTACAATGCTCTAAGTTCATAGCGCTTTAATAAGAGTAAGAAGCATTTTCAATACAAAATGGCGTCGTTTATTGTTGATGAACAGCGTGTTGTCGTCCGTAATCTCCACATTCGCGGTTTAACCCAGCCATATTTAAATTTATCGTCGATTTAGTAAAAGATATGCTGAAAAGATGGTGCTATGGACATGTGTATAAAATGTGAGATCTTTGGTGCATGATAATTGAAGAAGGACAAATGTCGTAACGTGATACGTAGCGAACCCAAGAAGCCTCGGGGCTACGGACCAGCCGGTTTTTACGGTGGGCAAAAGAAGAAATAATTCCACAGTAGCGTGACAATGAAATCTTGGAATTGACTTTGTAAAAATATTTTACGTGTGGAGGAAGGATGTGTTGAGAAGCTACAGAAGTTTCAACTTGTTAGAAGTTCGTCAAAAATATAGTAAGAGACTTTAAAACTTAAATGCACCTCTTACTAGTGCATTGTTTGATTGCGACAATAAACACAGCTGTAACTTTTGGGGGCCATAATTTCATTTTATGATATCATGTGACTTCATCCTTCATCAATCTCACGCCAGACATACAATGACTGGAACTGTATCAATCCTCACCTGTTCACATTGAAGGTTCATCTTGCCAAAGGGTTTGGTCATTGACACAGGACAGGCCTCAAAGGGGTCATTATAGTGGATAATATATTGTATGAATGTCTCATATCATTGAACTTAATACTAGGTGAAGCTCTATCCTCACCTATCAAATCAACCTTGGGATAGCTAACTGTAATTTTATTTTACATAATTTTGACCTCTGAATTTTAGCATCCAATCTCAAACAGCTGAAGTAAACAAATTATCAAATCTTTTTTTTTTAATGAAATTAATGATTTTTTTCAGGATTGGCCCCTTAGTGATATCAAAATAAACAAGACGAACAACAAAACATATGGAATCGGTGTCGCCTTTCGGTTTGTTGAATTGCTTCGCAAGGAGTTTGGATTCAATTACACGATTGTGCCAACATCGGACAACACTGCCAGGAGCGTTGTGAACATGATCACACGAGGAGTGAGTACCTAAGGAATATACTCTGTCCATTTGGATGTTGTGTTATTTCATGGAAACCTATCAGGCTTGATGGTTTTCAAACCATAGATATGCACTGATCTTCAGGGAAAAAATGTTAACCAAAAAAACTTTGAAAACCGTATATCCCAGTAGATACGTCAGGGCTTGTTCCAAGAGGGGGGGAGGGAGAGCATCGCCTTCCCTTGGGGATGTTTTTGGCTCTAATAAAATTAAAAATGAATATTGGGTACTAATATATCCAAAATAAATCATGGGTTAACCCTTCTCTTCTCAGACATAAAATTATCAATTGCATTGTGTAGTCTCTTGAATAAGTGTGATTAGTGTTTAAACATGATTTTCAACTTGCTTGGTAAGTAAAAGGTTATACAATTATAGTTGTGTATATTTGAAGAGAGATTCTGAGGATATATCGCAATCACGAAAGCAGATATATCACAATCTTAGGAGTGAAACTAGGGCAAACTGAATCCTTCATATGTGGGCAGCAGTATGACATGAAATTGAAGATGTTTGACACAGGCTATGGTGCAATAATATATTTACTTACCTCTCCTAATGAAAAACTAACTGACGTCTGATTCCACAATAAGCCCCTCTTCAATTCCTCACACATCTTTCCTCCCTTCATTCCATCCAACATCATCTATCCAACAACATCTTCTATCATAGTATTCTCCAGCATCCCATCGCCAATCATTCGTTTTCCTCTCTGTCCACTTCACCTTTTCCATCTCTCTCCACACCCACATTTAAAAAGCCTTCAATCTATGTCTAAAATCAAGATTCAATGACCATATGTCTGTGCCATACATAACTACGTTCCATACCATAGTTTTTACGAACCTTTTCCCAACATCCTTACTCAACGTGCCTGTTATCAATACTCTCCTCCTTATGGAAGCTTCTTTGCCTAGTGTGACTCTTCTCCTTATGCCCCTACTGCTTTGGCCATGTTGGTCCAAAACACTTTTCAAGATAATGAATGTTAAGCGAATAGGGATTAGTGTTTAAAAATGTGTTTCAATGATGAACGTTTTACACGCACCTAAGATTACCTAATTTTAAGGCATACAGGGTTCGTCCGGAAAATAAGTGTACTGAGCTCAGGAAAAAAAATTTATTACACTTTCACATATCTTAAGCTTATATTCCTCAAAATAGGACCCTTATGAGTCGATACACTTGTTCCAGCGGCGTTCCCATTCCTGGAACGCTCCCGCGAAGGCATCATCGGGAACCTCTCGAAGACACGTCTTCACGGCCTCTTTGACGGCGTCCAAAGTCCCGTATCGCGTTCCTTTCAAACTCCTCTTTATCTTCGGGAACAGAAAGAAGTCCGGTGGTGCCAAGTCCGGGCTGTAGGGCGGGTGCGGCAGCGTTGCCACGCCGTGCTTGGCCAAGAAGTCCGACACGACAAGCGCGGTGTGAGACGGCGCATTGTCGTGATGCAGCCGCCAGATGTTTTTGATCGCTGGCCGGACGCGGGCGACTCGTTTTCGAAGCCTCTCGAGCACTTGGACGTAAAATGCAGCATTTACAGTTTGTCGTTCAGGTACAAATTCGTAGTGGACGACTCCCTTTTTGTCAAAAATGACAATGAGCATCATAAACTTATTTTCCGGACGAACCCTGTACGTAAGGTGACAGAAACAATATTTGCTCTGGGGACCATGAAAACTCCTTCAAATGATAGACTGGTTTCAGATTCATGTCTTTTTCATTCATTATTGAATCATTCTTATGGACCATATTTGCTAAATTTTAAATAATATGATATATTCAAATACATATTAATCTTTCACGCATAAATTTTAATTTTTGTAAGAATGATAACCCAGTGAGTAGGGCACTGGATTGCTGGCTGGAGGGCAATTGGTTGATTCCAGGTGATTTCTTCAGGCGCAGTCTATTTCATCCAAGCTCTTTGTATATTAAATCGAAGGTAGAAGCTTTTATTTTGTGGAAGGACGTCATATTTAGAAAGAAATAAGCACTTTGTGACTTCCACACTTTTAATATTTCGGAAATAATCTTGTACCTGATGATGGCATAACAGCCGAAACCGGTCGTTTCATATTAAAAGTGTGGAAGTGACAAAGTGCTTATTTCTTTCTAAATCTTTGTATATTTTTTATGATACTATGTTTCTCCAGGAATTCAATGGGCAACAACCCTCCTCACTTCTTACCCTCTTGATGCGTGAATTTCATACATCATAAAAGGTTTGAATTCTCATCTATCAGACAAACCTTTGGGTTGATATCTATGGTTTGATTACATTTGAGTAGCTTTCAGTTTTCGTACATAATTTGACTCCATATTCTTTTCCTTGATCAAAGAAGGCAGATATGGCTGCTGCCTTCCTGCCTATCCTCCACACGAGAAAGTTATCCTATTCCAAAGTGCTTGCAAAAGAAGAATGGGTTGTATTACTTCGCAGACCCCAAGAGTCAGCTTCTGGATCAAGTCTACTGGCACCATTTGACACTATGGTAAGTTCAAAAGTTGTTTTGAAGGATAGTGTGAGCTTTAGATTTAAGAAATAACTCTTTTTTTTCCTCGACACATAGATACAAAAATAATCTTTTCATTTTTATATTTTTTCAATTTTACTGTTCACATGGAAGCATTGAAAAAAGTGGGTTCAATTAATTGGGAAACTGCAGTAACAATGTTTATGTATCCACCCATCTTCTGGAAAAAAATCTTTCATGTCTTCAACCAAAAATAAGTTCATGTTTTTATTACGTTTGGTTGCTGTATCTTTAGATCTGTTTGATGGACAATGACAATGGAGGTTTGTGGAGTGGACAGTGGAGTCACAGTGCAAGCAACTGAATTATATCTGGGGCTTTTCACAACTCTCTTCAAAGAGGTAAATTTCAAATTCAAGGAAAATGTGAGAGATGCTGTGGTTCACAGCAATATTTGATGGAGTCATCTTCTAATGTACATTACAATGAAGCAATTCCAAAGAGTAAAAATGAATTCACCCTGATCGCGATGGGCAAATGATTTTAACACTTTGAAAGTTTTGGAATGTAAAGGAAATTTCAGTCCATAAAGAAATTCATACATGGCAAGATAAAATATTGGTGTGTAAGTGAAATAGGTAGACTGTTGGACTACTGACTGGAGGGTCCCGGGTTCAATTCCTGGGCAAGGAACTCTGGCCACCTGCAGCTCCACCCAAGTTATGTGATATTTTGGGTACCAGATCTTCCTGGGAAACCATAACCAGCACAGGTAAAGGAACTGCCCCCCCCCCAAACCCTGATGTGTGAATATTTGCACGCTGTCATTCTTAGTACTGGGTGAACTCTACCGTCACCTACCAAACTGACCTTTGGGTTGAATACTGTGTTTATGGTTTTGAGTGATATAGGTGGAGTGAAAAGTTGGATTGTGATGGTGGTTGATGTTTGATTGTGAGTGATTTTTGACAGGTTTTGATGTTAGACAGTTTATGATTTTGGACGTGGTGTAATGCTGGGCCATGTCCGGTATCACTTTGTATTTCTCTTGATTACTCATGTACCAGTTTAGTTTCATTTTTTATTTAATGATTGTTCTATTGATTGATTTTTTTCAATGATCACTTTAATATTGTACCGTGTAAAATCAATCATGATTCTAAGGTCTTGTATGCTACATGACAATGTCCATATCAAATATTTTATTTAATAATAATTTATAGACAGAAATGTATGGTGAAACGCTAACCTTTTACTTCTGAAAAATTCACAGGTTTGGATTCTTATTCTACTCTCTGTATCCATTGTTGGACCAGTTATGTATGCCATAATGGTGGTGCGTGTTCGGTTATGCCGAGGTAGTTCTCGTCTCTCCAAGGTATTCTCATTGACATCTTGCGTCTGGTTTGTTTACGGTGCTTTGATGAAGCAGGGATCTACTCTTAACCCCATATCAGGTAAGAGACAATGGTGGGACAATGTTCAGAGATTTTGACAGTTTTTACCAATCACCTTGATTAGAAGAATAGATGTCTGTTTGATTTCTTCATCCATAAAACTGTGAAATAAAGACTAAGGAATTATACCTGGTTATTATCCACACAGACAAAAAAATAAATATATATATTTATTTATTTTTATGTATATTTATCCAATAAATATGCAAACTGAGGCCATAAAACCTTTATTTTGCAAAATTTAGTTTACAGTATATTAAAAACAAGAGCGGGCCAAGCACACTACTATGTGACACTCCTGTTATTACCCTAATTTTTTCAGAATACACTTTTCCTAATTTGACCCTTTGTGTTCGACCTTACATGAAATTTTGGACCCACGAGATTACTCTTCAATCTGTGTGTAGTGGTAAATGGTCCATCTTATATCTTTAGCGATTGTGGTCAACTTTGTCGAAGTTGTCTTTGTCAAAGTTGTGGTCAACTTTGTGAGGTCAACTATAATAACATCCATAGACACTCGTACACCATAGGACAGACAGATATGAATACATGTTGGGATAATATACTTGTTTTAGGACGTCTAAATAGGTAGTTGATACGAATTTACTAATCATGAAGGGTCCAATTGCCATTTTATTGATCATATTTACCATGTGAGATTGTCTGCAAAGAGTATCATTTTTTATAAGTCCCAAAAATTTTTTTGGAAATAGATTGTTTAATTGATTAATTGGTATCAGTTCTGAGAAGATGACTCAAAATTGGAGAAATGAATTGCCATTTTCTTTAAGGCTAGATAATTTGTTAATAACTTCCTGATTGTTTGAAATATACTTAGCTGTATATTTTTTTAGTACAGCTTCTTCAGTACTCTCCTGAACATTCAAACTTTGTGTTATTCAAGGAAATAATTTCTGATTAATTTAAAGAAAAATTCCTGATAGTCTTCACTCACTCAGCTACTATGCCAATCTCCCTCAAACCAATCTCTCCTTTTCTCCCATATCCCAGCTCTTTCATCTTTATAATTAACAGTTATGAAAATGCTCATTATTAAATTTACTAGACGTGAAGTTAGGTTGTAATTTTCACAGATACAATGTACTTTTGGAGATAAAGCTATGCGTTTATGTTATGCGTACATCGTATTTATTTTATAGGTTAGAAAACTTAAGCATACGTACTATATTATTTTATTTATCTTCTAGATTTTATAGTTTTAATAATATCTATGTATTTGTCCAGAGATTAGTAAAAAGTCCAAAGTAGGATGCTTAATGAGTGGCCATGCAAAAGAGGCAGAACAGTTTTTTTTTAATGTACAGCACAAAATATAAATTATTCACAAGAAACAAAAAAAATATGTACAAAAAGAGACAAGAAAGAGAGAAATAGCAAGTGTATATCTCACTGAGCATCATACTTTGTCCTTGATAGACTCTTCAGGGACTGTAATAATATTTCACAGATAAAAACGACTTAACTTGTAAAGCATTTTTAAATTCAGTTAAACCTCTTATTCATTTGCATATCTGTGACAGTTTATTGTACAGAATCCATTAATGCATTTATGGATATTCCATGGAATTGATTACATACTAACAAAATTATCATTTCCAGACTCATCCCGCCTGTTATTTGCAACTTGGTGGATATTCATTACCGTGGTTACAGCTTTCTACACGGCCAACCTTACAGCCTTCCTCACTCTCTCACGTTTCACCTTGCCTATCAACGGACCATTGGACATTGCCATCAAATCGTTTCGTTGGATAGGCCTGAGTGGAAGTCCACTTGAATCAATTATTAATGTAAGTATTATGTAGGATGAAGAAGTCTGCATAATTGAATGTGTAGGCAATAGATTGATTCTCCACTAATAAAACCATTTCACACATAATTAACTACCTAAGCATGTACTGTTCATTAATATTTACAGATAATAAGGTCATTAAGGTGTTCACGATAACTATTTTTTCCTGCTAAACATCCTGTAGGATTGCGATTCCAGATTATATGTCTGAAAAACTATTTGAACTGTTCATGAATACCATCAATAAATGATTTTTGGCCATGGGTGGATACTTAAGGAAGCATTGAAAACTCATACCTTAAGACAGTCATCGCATATCAAGGATATAAATACAGATTATTTCAAAATGAATATCAGGATTTTAAGACTTAACAATGTGCATTACATTAAACTTACGACTATAAATCATGCATCAATTTAAAGACCAATTTAAACAGTTTTACTGCAATTTTTAAATGTGAGCACCATTATAGATAATCTTGTCGCTCTATTTGAAGCAACTACCTCCTTAGTCTTGATGTTGGTAAAAAAAGAAACTTTGCACTTCCACATAAAGATTTAATACTTCACCTGATTTAATGGTTTTGAAGCATTAAGTCTTAATTGTGGAAGTGTAAAGTTTCTTTTTTTACCCTCATCGTGAAGGGATTCCACAAATTAAAACCTGAAACTGTTATGTTTCTCCTTGATCTTGTCTTTATTCTTGAAGAAAAGGCCAATCATTGATGTCGATTGTTGATGTGCATACTACTTATGCGAAACCCACACCTTTTTCCCGATTTTCAATGATTTTCCTTTACATTTATACTGTCATTTTTATTCTCTTATGGATTTCTTCTTGCGAATTTTTTTTCAGGGTCATTTTTTAAACTATATATGCACAAAATATTATTAACTTTGCACAAAAAATCACTAACAACATTTTTTAACACAAGTTTTCGGAAAAATGTGTGATCACCAACAATGCTCAGATGCTGGCGGAATGAGTTCAAGGCACAAACTGCAGTAGCAGACACACAATGAATCTGGCATTTCCCATCTCCTTATCACTCATTATGCAAAAAGTAGCCCATTAAGCGAGTCATTTTTGGGACCAATATTTTTACTCGTTATGAGTAGATACTTTTACAGATATTTTTTACTTGATATGACTTACTCACTGTGCATGTTGCTCATTATGAGAGGTTCCACTGTATTTTCTTTTTGTATCCGGAGAAATGCTTTGGAATTTAAACTTATAATTAATATTATCTTTCCACAGGACGATGAGAAATACGGTTTATTACAGAAATCCATTTACAATGGCTTAGGAAAATTTGTGAATAGTTCTGATGAAGCTCTGATGGAACTTGTAAGGAAAGGTATGTAATAATGCAATAATTTCGTTTCTTTTTGTCATTCATAGTTGAATTTCTGGAAGACTTTTCAATAAAATGCTAACATTACATTCTCTGAGATGTAACAACTCTTAATAGGTTTGTGGGGCATATGTTATCCCATCTTTTCTTATCACAGAATGTGATGCTGTCATCTGATCACCTGATAATGATGATGGCAATCAGTGTATGTTGTCTTGAATTCAGGAACCACAAAATCCAGTGCTGGTTTTTTGGATTCAGTTTTTTGTTTAATATGTAGGTTATCATTGATGACCAAGCAAGCAAACAAAGATTAGTTAAGACATTAAATGTTTAGAAGCATAGTGCTGAGTGAATCCAAGGCCTAGTCTTTGAGGCAAGAGGATGAGTTTGAATGAATAAATTTGAGATATGAATTTTATGGAGGGTGGAGAATATACTTTGAAGGGAAAGGAACACCAATTCCAAAGTCTTAATTATGTTCAGTGAAGAGGGGAAGTTGCCGGAGGAAATCCTAAGGAGGCAGAAAAAGTGTGTAGAGAAAATATTGTAGGATGTTGGTACAAGGCATTGATAGAGGGGAGAGTTTTCAGAAAGTTGGGTAAAGGAAGGAAGAGAGTGGAATTTATAGACAGCATGAGGATAGCCAGAGGTTACGAAGAAATGTAGAAGGAAATAAAGACATGATAAACAAGAGAGAAGTTTTCAGATATGTACATTACAACAGTCATTAGGACCAATTGAAAACCCACCTTAAATAGGCACAAGAGTCATACCAGCTCGCTGTCAAATTGTAGAGAAAGCATTGGACCTTATCTATCTCCTTATCATTGCTCCTTGTTGCAGGTGAAAAAACTAGGGTGTTTAACTTCACGCTTGAAACCAAATGGCAATCACAGGAGTGTCAGTAGTCCTCTTTACCAGGATGTTAAAGTACAAAGAAACACAGTCAGCTGATAAAATTATGGCAGCTATGTTTTAGGTTCAAAACGGGGTATTGTTGGTCAATTTCATAGTTCCTCGGACCAAATGCCTGCTGACAGTCTTTGTGAGACACTTAAACAGCTCAGATGGGCGATTTAGAACCATAAAAGATGAATGTTTAGCAATGTTCCCATGTCACCCATCAAATTTTTAATCTCCTGCAACAGTTTGGATGGGATATCATTACCCATCCACCCTATGATCCAGTGTAACTTGGTACCTAGTAACTGCTAATTGTTTCTTAAGTATAAAGATCATTTGGCTGGAAGGGGCTTCTGCAAAGATGAAGGGTTGTGAATGATAAGGCCCAATGCTTCCTCAATGACATGGCGGGGAGCTGGTATGACATGAGCATACAAAAAATATTCCAGCAGCTACAAAAATGTATCGAACAAAATGAAAACTATGTTGTAAATTAGAGAAATGTTCAAGCCCTGAAATGATCTATCAGCTATTGAAAATAAATGTTTCTCTGTATCTATAAAAACATTGGAGATCTTACTTGTGAGATTACACAACTAGAATATCTTGAATACAACAATTGTAGATGTTCATTTAAAGGTCTGGTATGAGTGAAAATTAACAAAGGATGACTCAGTTGCATTAGCATAGTTGAGCGAGAGTGTGCATGCATCCGCTTTATAATTTTGTATTCATCTGTGCGATTGATGGGTCACTGGCAGAGTAGGAATCCTTGTAAACCCTGAACAAGTGAGTGACTGCAATTCACTAAGCTGTAACACACCCAAGTTATTGAGTGACTGTGTGTTTACGCAAGTTGTTTCTGTTTCACTACATCTCTTTTATAATTTTGCATTTATCTGTGTAATTGATGGGTCACTGGCATTGGAGGAATCCTTGTAAACCCTGAGTGTGTGGGTGAATGTGATTCATAAGAGTGGCTGCTATTCCTTAAGACACTCTAGTGATCGAGTTGTTGTAAGTTTGTCTTTTTTTTTATTATTTACTTTGCCTTTTGTGTGTGGTTGAGGTATACGTGGGTCACTGTTTCTCAAACTTACCCAAGTGACCTAGTGTGTGTTCCCTATTTCTCCCCTTACTTGTAACTTTGTTTTATTCCCCCCCCCCCCCCTAACCATTTGGTGCCAATCAAGTTTATGGTCTTGGCTATCTCGTTTTCAAAGCACACATGCATGAGAGAAAACATATGGTTGAAAGCAATAATAATCACAAACATCCACAGATTAATTTCAAGAAACTGTGGGAGATGCTGCGATAGTAATTTTTAATGGAATTATTCACTAATTATGCATAATAATGCAATTATTTCAATGTCTAAAAATCATTTGCCTTAACTGGGATTCTAACTCGAATCTCTTAATTTTTTTGCTCTATGATAAACTTTTGTGTCATATTTATGCTGTAATATGTTTTGAATGCAATGGTATTTCTCCCCTTCACGTCCTCTGCAGAAGGACTGATGTTCATCCGGGAGAAGAGAGTAGTGGATAGACTTCTCTTCAAAGACTACTTGAAAAAAATTGAGGATGGAATTGAAGAATCCCAGAGATGCACTTTTGCCATCACCCCCGAGTCCTTCAATCATCTTCCGATGGCATTTTTCTTCCCAGCCAATAGCACATTACCAAAATTGTTTAATCCCTTGTAAGTGCATCGACAATTTTTATTGATAATATTCATCAAATATTTTATTTTGTGTTAGAATTCTTGAAGATAAATTTTGTATTAAAAGTTTATATTCAATGATTAATTTTATAAGCCTGTATCTCATGAAGGAGTCAAAGATTTTAGAAAAATTAGTCAATAAGGACACTAACAAGTCAATAAGGTACTTGTCAATATCATCCTCATCCCATTTGTTATGAATAAATTTTATCTTTGCTATTTTTAAATAATCTGGTAACTCACCATTTCTCAAGCACTCATTTTTTTTATAAATGTTAAGGGTTTGCTTATTGTTGATTACACAGGACAACAGTGTTTTTGGTGCCGGAGTTTTTAATGCTGCTTTAAAGAACAATTGGGGTGCTGAATCCAATTATGACACTAGTTTTTTCCTATCAGCTATAGTTTTCAAGATATAGATATGTTGTTACTTACGTAAAAAAATCTTCTACATGATGATATGGGAATATTATATTAATAACACAGGCCAACAGTGGTTTTGGTGCTGGAGCTTTTAATGCTGATTTAAAGAACAATTGGGGTGCTGAATCCAATTATGACACTAGTTTTTTCCTATCAGCTATAGTTTTAAAGATATAGATATGTTGTTACTTACGTAAAAAAATCTTCTACATGATGATATGGGAATATTATATTAATAATTATCTCATTGGCCTACAATATAGAAATATACATAAAACTTATTGACAGTTTATTGAAAATAAAAGGAACACCGCAGAGTGGCTATAAATTAGTATACTTATAGATTTATTTAACATTGAAAATTATTTTCCGGAATATATCAAATATTAAAGCAACTAATCGTAAGATGTGCCATATCTAAAAAAGTAGAGCTGTTAAATAAAAACGGATTTCATATTTGGATTCAGCTCTACAAATATAGTTAAAATCAACACAAAGAATCCCAGCACCAAAAAAAAAATTTTTTTTGTAGGCCTGTGTTATTAAACACAACCACTCTCTGAGAATAATTGGATTGGTCTCATTAGCTGTTATTATTTCCATGTTATTTGATCACTATTGATAATAATTCACTATGGATACCCAGGAAACAAGTTCAGGGATCCATATACATATCCACGCCATGTAAACACTATCACTCAAACCGGCAAAATATTCATACCCACTCTTGTTACACTCTTAATGTTTTTAATAATATACATTTCTATCTGTGTCTTGGATGAATCAAAACCTGTGCATAAATTGCAACAAGCTATATTTCATAAGCAATGTTATCACTTTAAAAGCTAGTTAGTACTGTGCTAATGGTAAACATGAACAACATTTTCATTCAGATACTTATAATGATGTGGTAATTTCTTAAAATCAAATTTTCTTTCTAATCTTTAAACTTTCAGTTTGATTTTTTTCCATTCCAAGATTTTTATGTTGCAGTTTTTTATGTTGTGACCCCTTCACCTCATGTCAGCATCCTAGATATCTGTAAACTGTAGAAATTTAAACAGCTACCCACTGCAATTAGCAGCAGCTCCAAGGAACCACTAATCAAATCTCTTGATTCCATGTGACTCAAACTCCTTACTTTGTGCTGAGGAATATGTTAATTTATATGTGTAATTAATTTTATTGACATGATACAATTGCATCCACGTTGATATTAATAGCCAATTTGCATCTTTGTACATTCCTGTTAATGCTCATTACTCAAATGCATCTTTTCACCATGCAGGCTGACGTCCTTGGTCGAAGCAGGCATAGTGAAACACCTCATGAACTCTGATCTCCCTCACTCAGAGATCTGTCCGCTCAACTTGGGGAACAAAGACCGACAGTTGAGGAATTCAGACTTGATGACAACTTATACAGCAGTGGCCATTGGACTTTCCGTAGCTGCAATAGTCTTTGCAGGAGAACAAGCTTTGAGGATGTGTTTCAAGTGGAAGAGGATAAAATCCAAACGTTTATTCAAGGATAAGATGAAGAGAGCACATTTTGAAAGCATTTCCTTCCACTCTTGGTTAATGCACAAGTGGTTGAGAGGTTCAAAGGACCAGAAAAAATTGAAATCCAACAAAGTGGGTAGGAATAACCTTGGAGGAACTGTGTCAAAGAGGAGAGGTGCCCTGAAAGATCACGAAAATTCCATCGGCACAATGACGGTACACAATGGACGAGAATATTTAAGAGTGCATGAAGAAACATTATGTGGTGTTGGCCTTACGAAACTGATCCCAGTAAGGGCACCATCGGCAGTTCTCTTTGAGAGGTCAGTCAGAGAAAGGGAATGTCAATTCCACTCCAGAAAGAATGGTTGGAAGGGAAGCATTAATGTCATTTGAGTTTATCTTCTAATTCTATGATAAGTACGAGGGTGCTCCCAGAAGTACCCGGTTTGACCTAGAGATGGTGGTAGTTGTTTCAAAAATATCTCTGTAATACAAAATATGCAATCTATAAAACATATGTTTCAAGTTTGAAGACACCGCGTTGATTAGTATTTGTTTGGCAGCCATCAATGGTGAACGTTTTCAGTGAATTTGTGAGAATGGAGAAAATTGGTCATCGTTATGTTATACAATACTTTTATTTGAAAGACCTCAGCCCAACCAATTTAATAAAGCTGAGCTGGATTCTACTCTGGGTGAGTCTGCTCCTTCATTAAACAACAGTAAAATATTGGGTAGAAGAGTTTGAATGAGCCCATACAAGTTGTCAAGACGAGCATCACATTGGTCGACCAAATGAGGTGACGGCTCCAGAAAAAGTGAAGAAAATCCACGAGGTGATAGTGGATGATCATCAACTGAAACTGCGCGAGCTAGCAGACATAGTAGGCATCTGAAAAAGGTGGGACATCACATTTTGAGTGAAATTTTGGACATGAGAAAGCTGTGTGCAAGAAGGGTGCCACGTTTGGTCACACTCGAGCAAAACCAGTGTCGTGAGGATGTTTCAATTGAGTGTTTGACAAAGTTTCACAGAAACAAAGCAGATTTTTTGCACCGTTTCATAACCATGGATGTAATATGGGTCCATTACTTCACTCCCAAGACAAAAGAACAATCAGAACAATGGATTCGAAAGGGAGAACCAGCTCCAAAGAAGGCGAAGAATATTTCACCTGCAGGCAAGGTCATGGCATCGGTTTTTGGGATGCGCATGGGATAATTTTCAATGACTGTCTTGAAAATGGAAAAATTATCAACGGCAAGTATTATGCGAACATATTGCTACGTTTGAGCAAAGAAATCAAGCAAAAGGGGCTGCATTTGGCTATGAAAAAAGTGTTGTTTCATCATGACAATGCACCAGCTCACTAATCCATTGATATTGCAATGGCTGAAATTCACGAATCAAAGTTTGAATTGCTACCTCATGCACCCAATTCGCCAGATTTATACCCCTCGGATTAATTTCTGTTTGCACACTTGAAAAAATGACTCGGTGGTGAAAGATTTTCTAACCATGAAGAAATAATGTCGGCAGTTAATGGCTATTTTGAGGAGCAAGACAGTTTTTACGAAAAAAGGGTATTGAAAATTGCTGGGAAAAGTGAATAGAGCTGAAAGGAGATTATGTTGAAAAATAAATACATTTTTTTTCCAAAATTTTTGTGTCTTCTTTTTTTGGTCAGGTACATCAGATAAATCAAGTATGGGCCCTGGTGATGTTCGGTCATTGACAAAAGGTGAGAGGAACCCCCTTACTTCACTGTCAATGAGTTAAATTTGGGGAGATATTGTGGTATTGTATTATTCCATGTAATTAAGAATGTATGATGAATGAAGGAGAAGGGTAATATTTGAAAGAAATGGCAGTTTCCATGTCATGAAGACTGATTGAAATTATCAGGAGTGACAGAAGATGGTGGAGTAATCATGAAAGATACCCATATTTTTCAAGAAATCTTTCCAGAGTGAGGAAAACCTAACTCTGCACATTGAAATACCAAATGACTAGAACTCAGAACTAACGGAAAAAAAGCTTGTACTTCGCATGAGCGATTAACTACATAATTATATCTGATGTATGGATGTGAGACAGGGACATGATTGTTATAGAATTGGAATACTGACCAGAGGGCCTGGGTTCACTTCCTGGGGTTACCTATGGACACCATCAGCCTCACCCAAGCTGTGCAATTTTTCAGGTACCAGAACTTAAAACTGGGAAACCATAGGCATTGGCACTGTGAAAGGAACTGGACCACTAACTACCCTGATGCATGAATTGCACATTAAGCCTAATAGGGCTTAACATTTGAGGTGAACTCTACCTGCCCCCATTAGACCATTCTTTGGGTAGTTTAACATCCAGGTAGTTTTAATTTAATTAGTAATTATTGATAGTTTTTTCTGTAATTAGTTTTTAATAGAAAAATTCACTTCTATAGTACTCATCCCCAATTAAGGTGAGGGTTTATTGCTTTGTCTATAGCAATAAGTTGAACGATGGAACAATATAATCATAATTTATTATTATTAGAATTGTATCATTTAAGGTAGGCTTTTGATGGACAAAGACTAAACCCCAAACAATTTCTTAGCTTCTCCCAGAAAGCCACATCCTGATTCCCTAAGTTATGATTAATCCTTTTCTAGTCTGCATACTTTCTTCCTCCCTGCATTCCATCCAACATGCCTATACTCTCATTTCCCCATCCTTTGTTTATCTAACATTCTCCCCTCTATTACCTTCTTCAACATCTCACTATTGCCGCTCAATACGCCCTTTTTTTCCTTTTCTTTACGCTTATTTTTTTTCCTGCCTCCATAGGATTTCTCCCAACAAACCCCTCTCCTCCCCCACCATCTCCAGCACTTACTCATTTGTTTTCCTTTCTGTCCATTTCACCTTCTCCATCATTCTCCACACTCACATATCCTCCAATCTACGTCTATCATCCTGCTTTAATAACTATTTTTCCATGCCGTACATAACCATCCTTTATATCAAAGTTTTAATGAGTCTTTCCTAAACATCCTTACTCAATGTTGTGTTGAGGGCTAATTTGTAAAAAAAACTGTCGCAACAATGCTATCTAATTTTAAATTTGAAAATGTAATTCAGGGTGTAGCTGTTATAATTACAAGCTTCGAATTTCTCATTACAATTATCAATATTGCGATGTAACGCTCGATTTTAAGCCTGCATTTTAAAAATTGTTTCAAATAACTCTTTCTTAGTAAATAATTCTGTTTACATTTTTCGAATTGTCTTTATTTTTGGAGTCACAACGGCCATGTTTGACAACGTTATTCATATGATTTATGTAAGTCATGAAATAAATATTCAAGGAAAAGTTGCAATTGATAATTTACTGTAATATTAAGGCCACTGTGTTAAACCAAATGATCAAAGTACCTTTATATCAGATGGATTTAAAAGTATTTAGTTATTAGTTTATTAGTGACTATCATTACATTATCTGTTAAAAATAACTCTAATTGTTACTTAAATATCAATTAGAATCACTTATAGCATTTTTAATGATGCATAGATAGTCATTTTCTAATTCAATGCCTCTGTATACTTTTATTTGTGCTGTTAAAACTTTTGTTTCGCTGATTAGATGCTATTTGTTTCATAAATCTTTAACCTGTGGGCCATACAAGAGGTCATTATGTATTCTATTGTATTCTCAAATATTTTTGTCTCTTTTTTAGTGTATAGGACTCCGAAAACAGTGATAAATATCAGCACGTAAATAAACAGTATTAGCAAGCATCATTATTCACTTATGTTATTTTTAGGTTTAAAAAACTATATTCAGGATTTCAGTCTATGAATAAGTCTTCTTTTAAAATTTATTATAACCAAATTACACAATCAACGAAGAGCGTTGCTGAGAATAAGTGTTAATGTCCGAATCGCTTGTGTGATCATCGTTAAGGAATCATGAAAATTCCCGCCTTCAAAGCGCACATGCGCCATCTGTGGAATATCGGCACTCTTTTGTTTTTTCGGCTCGTAGCAGCTGACCTAGCCGAACAGTATCGCCTTGTCTACTGTGAGTGGTGAACGTGTGAAAGAGTGTAATGTTATTATTCCGATTTGAGTATGTCTTCTAAAGCGTTTGGGTCTAGAAAGTTTTATACTTTGCCAGAAGACTATCCTCACTCAGATTCTGAGATTGTGAAATCGAAATCTAAAAAGTGTGAAGACTCGGAAAAGCTGATCAGGTATATCGAAGAAAATGTAATCGGAAGGGAGACAACTTTCTCGGGTCCGTTCGGTCGTCGCCGAGGTAAGTTTACAAACAACGCTCGTTATGTTTACTAAATTGAAGAACGTTTGTCGCGTTCGTCAAGTTGTCTGTCAATTGTTGGGATTTGAGATGTCGAAAATTTGGGGCATATTTGAATGATCACTTCGCAGTGATGAAGCGCTGAGTGACTAAAAAGTGGTTTACAATATTCATGTAAAAGGGATGACATTGTAAAACGTGTGGTTAGGATTAGTCTTTTGAAAAGCAAAATTTCGGTTTTAGTGTATTCTACCATTGCATTTATTTCTATGTCGGCATTACATCATTTTTACTGAAGAGAAAGACCATAATTTAGGGGTTTTTATCGTTAAAAGACTAATAAAACATCTTTTATAAGATGGTTACTAATTAAGCTTGAAGTGTTCATTAACTCTTGTAAAACTGTCTAATATTTTAAGTTCTCTAGTCTAGTAAAAAGTTAAGTGCACGGTATTTATCTTACGTCATTTTCTCCTTTGAATGCATGACTTGCACAGCCAACTGCATTCACGGGTCCGTAATACCGTTGGACTTCCATCATTTCAAGTTTCCATAATTTGTGGCAGTATCGACGAATGAAATAATATTTACTCGTTTTCAAAATCTTTTAAGGTCGATACCAGTCTTGTATTGCCGATACTCTTACGATGTTAAGTGTAGCGGAGGAATGAATTTACAGAAGGGGGACTTACGTTTTTACAGATCCTTTTTTCATATGTGAATAATTCATCATAAAATTTGGTTGCCAAATGGCTTAAGTTTTAAATTTCAGAGCGGCCAATTTTAAATCTCAAAGTTATTTGTGTGGTAATATGTAATTGTTAGTTTTACCATATTGTCGCGGCTCGTTTATCATAAACAAAATCATTGTTTAGGTCTCTGAGACTTTGTCTATATGAATTGGCGTTACAATATACTCCTTTTTGCCTCTTGACACATATGCCGTCGGATGAAATTGTCTTCTTTTCGCCATAACAGCTTATCAACTCAAAAGTTGGGTATATTTGATAGTTATCATTGACTTTTTTCGCCGCCTTGTAAGATCCTCCTGACTGTTTTGCAGGAAAGATATCTAACTGTAAGTTGCAGTAGGACAGTATATTAGATTGTAGTAAATTTGATGTTATTTTTAACCAAGTAGACGATGGGTATCATATATGTGATTGTCGATATTAAAATATATCAGCAGATTGAACTGTGTGCTGGGTTAAAACGCTTCTCGTGAAATTTTCGTTGCACTGAGGGTAATTTCGGCTGGTCCATTGGCAACGGCCGTACGCCGTCGTGTATAAAAAACTCTGCGAGTTCTTTTTCTGTGAAAGTGTAGCCCGCCGGCTTTCGAAACAGCGTGTGTGAGGATAGCAGTGGAATGATCCAGGAAGCTGAGGGAACCTATTCAAGTGCTGCTGGTTGCCTCAAAGACAACTTACGCCAAGGAAACTCTGACTGAAATGTGTCAGACTGTGTTAAGAGCTTCTTCGGATGTTGGATTCAACGGTGAACGTGGCCTGCGGATGTCGGTCTTTTAATCATTCGATAGTTGGTTACGTTTTGTGTGTGTGTGCGTTGTGAATTTTCGCGTTGTTTAAATTTTTCTCAAAGCAGTCGCATGGACCCTTGATGTTGCGCTGTATATGGGAGACATGTGAGATGACTGCTCACCATTTTACCGGTCTTCCAGATGGATTTCTCTCTCGTGAATTTCAAAGAATGAATGGCATTTTATCTGAGTTATGAGGGGAGAGATAATAGCGAGGGGATCCGGCCTCTCGGGCGTTTGCATAGCGTATTTCAAGACACCGAACGGTTTTCGAAATTTTAGGTTTATATGACAAGCATAAACATCAAAGTGGCCGGTTGGTCATAAAACGTTGCAATGGTGGCAGGTAGTTGCTACGATAAAATTTTCGGGGATAGGTAGGACCGTTCACCTATTTAGGAAGTCCTGTGAGAAGAATGTGGTAAGGGCACGAAATGAACATTCTCCTTATGCGAGGAAGCTTTGACAAAGAGTGGGAAACTGAAGGAAGTGAATTAGATGTAAAGAAAGATACAATGTTGAACGTACTACTATAAGGCGTGGAAACATGATTTTTAAGGCAAGAGTATAAGTGTTAATTGGAGGCACTTGAATTAATGTGCGAGTGGAGAAGGACGGGAGGGGTGAAGTGAACGGAAAGGAAACGTGGGAGTACTAACACAAGTAGGAATGGCGGAACGATAGAGCACATAAAAATAAAGTAGATAACACGGAAATGACTCATTTCGAAAAGTTTAAGCTTACGGTCTTCTCTGAGGCTTTCTTCAGGTGAGACTAGTCATAATGAAGAGGAAACTGCTGTGTGTGTGTGTATACATAAATAAATATATATAAAGGCACACCTATAAAAAATTCGCCTCTTCGTCATGAACGCCTTCTTAACTTAAGCTGGTCTCTGCTCGATGTCGTTATTTAGTTATTACATAAATTATATATATATATATATAATATGTATATTATATATATATTTTTTTTCATTTCACTATTATATATATATATATATATATATATATATATATATATATATATATATATATATATATATATATATAAAATAACTAAATAACGACATCAAGCAGAGAATGAGAAGGATGGAGAAGGGGAAATGGACCGAAAGGAAAACAAATGAGGAAGTACTGGAGATGGTGGGCGAGGAGAGGGGTTTGTTGGGAGAAATCCTATGGAGGCAGGAAAAATGGATGAAAGGCGTATTGATCGGCAATAGTGGGATGTTGAAGAAGGTAATAGAGGGGAGAATGTTGGGCAAGTGAGGAAAGGGCAGGAACAGGATAGGGATGTTGGACGGGATGAAGGGAGGAAAGAAGTACACAGAGATGAAGAGGGAACTGATGTAGATTAGGTTGCTGGATTGGGCTTTGTTTGGAGTTACAAAATGTTTATTTGAAAGGTGTGTCCATCCAAAAAACTACCTTCACCGGTAGATTACCTAATTATATATATATCGATGATGCGGAAGTACTCACGAGAGCAATATAACTTTTGGACGGCACAATAGAACACAGAAAGAACAGATAACACGTAAAAGGACACTCACACTGTAGATGATTTAAGCTTTCGGCCTACTCCGAGGCCTTCTTCAGGTCAGTCTGACCTGAAGAAGGCCTCGGAGTAGGCCGCAAGCTCAAACATCAACAGTGTGAGTGTCCTTTTACGTGTTATCTGTTTTATTCTGTGTTCTATTGTGCCGTACAAAAGTTATATATATATATATATATATATATATATATATATATATATATATATATATATATATATATATATATATATATATATATATATATATATATATATATATATATACACACACATTCAAACACGAAATACCGCCATATGGCGAATAAATATGCATTCACATTGAAAATAGAGATAAGGAAACAACTTGTGTTCGTCCTTTATATGTGTTCCTTTACCATTTTCCTTATCTCTATTTTCAATGTGAATGAATATATATATATATATATATATATATATATATATATATATATATATATATATATATATATAGTGTGTGTATGTTTGCTAGTATTTGGTGCCTGTATGCGTATGGTCTGCTGCTATTAATGGGATCCTCCTAGAAGTTGGATTGATTGCCGAATTGGATCGCGTGCAGCGTAGATAGGAGCTAGATTTGTAAAACGCTGTCATGACGAACTTATTAGCGTATCCAACATATTAGAGCAGCTGGGCTGGTAATCACTCAAATGGAGCGAAGGTTAAATTGAAGATTGAATCTCTTGCATATGAATTGGAAGGAGGTCTCTTGTAGCAGTGATGTTGTAAAATGTATTAACTACCCCCATCGTATACTACGGTAGGAGGGATCATGTCAATAAAATTAGAGAGATCTAGTGTAGGACAGATCGAATTAAGATTTCATTTTTTCCACGAACAACAAGGGATCAGAATAACATTGTTCGACTGCGGTGGGGTCATATTCGGGTAAAAATTAGTCTGGTGTGTTTTCACCCCCTGCCACACACCCTAAAGGTGACTTGCAGGTACATGGAACTCGGCCAGTCACCGCTGCGGTGTATTTTTGCATGATGGTGATTCCACGTCTGCCTTGTATCATCAAAACAGTTATGCTCAATTATTAGTCACCATAATTTTGGAAAGTATTTCGAATAATGGAGATTCAGCTAACTACCCTAAAATGCACTACGATATCCAACTGGGAAATAATTCTCTAGGCATGCGAGACGAGATTAGGGTAAGAAAAAAGAACCGAAGTGAGGAAAAACGATTTATATTTTTCCATCAAATTTTAATTACGTTCGCCTAGTTTCAAGGCGGTAGAGGATGACGGACGATGCGTGGAAACTAATCGTACGTAGTAAAAAAATTGGTGGAAAAATGCATTGTCTTTTTTTATTATTTCTGTGATAATGAATTGCCACGAAGTTAAGCCCGAAAACTTGACGCACAAATGAGAAGAACTTTAAAAGAAGGGTGGGATAAAATAATTGGGACTTTTTTGGCCACTTAAGGGCGAATTAAAAAATAAAATTAAATTGCATCCCCCCCCAGAGCGTTCGTACAACGTTTTTCTGCTCTCTCGTCAATTTTTACGTTTAAAAAACGACCGTTACATTAATAAATCATCTTAAAAAAATTACATCTCAAATTTATCTGTCCTACACTTAATCTCCCTCATTTTATTTTCCTAGTTACTCCTAGCGTAATACTATGAGGTCATTACACCTTTCCAATATCATTGCTGAAGGGGAATCCTTACAAATTTCTCCAAGAGATATAATCTGTAATTTAACCTTCGCTCCATTTGAGTGACCCCCAACCTAGTGCCTCTTAACAACACTCGTTGTCTAGGATACTTCACTCAGTTGGTCACAACAACGCTTCCATGGCTCCAATTCGCTTCACGGTAGTCCTTAGCGAAGTACTCTCGTGAAGGGTATCCATAGGTGAGTAGTCATTTTATTAGTCGATTAATTATCACTCCCGTGACAGACCCATTTCCGTCGGGTAATTGTTTGCGTACGCGCACGGAGCACAATTATCATCTCCCCCGTCTCCCATCTTTGCTAATGGGAACATCCGTTGCCATAGTCACCGCGAGATGAATTGAAGTCGCGTCGTGCGCTCTGCGTGTACATGTTTATATGCAGCAACGCAAAGAGATGAGGCTGAACTCGACTGCGGGAGCCTGCTTTCAGTTTTTCGGAAACCAGTCTTCATTTGTTTTGTTTTGGGGTGGGGCGCTGGGGGTGGTTGTGACGGAAGATGAAAAACTGTTGTTTCCCGACGTTGTTTTTAATCTCCAGGTCCCATAATCGGAACGTGGATGAATTGCGGCGGCGGGACGAGGAGGATTGTGGGAAGGGGTTCTGGTGTCGGTGACGTATCATCACCCCCCCCCCCAACTTACCCCCACACCCACCCCTCTTCTTCCTTCCCCTTTTCGCTTGAAAGATAAGATTGCAAAAAAAACGCTGCTTGCGTCGACATTACATTTAATGCTCACTTTTTTTTCTCTGACGTGGTACTCGCTGCTAAGGATGTGACGTTATGGATTTTTCATGACGACATCGTCCTCTCTTTCCTCTCTCTCACGCGAGATAGAGCCGCTCTATTTTGCTCTCTCGAAATCTGCTATTGAAAAAATAAATTAATGTTCCATTCTATTTAATTGAATTTTGTCGACCTTCATCTGTTCCTTCGTGACCTAGACTACAACAAATGCCTTGGAAACGGATTCATTTCTTCAATCGGAGACTTGACTACTTTTTCTCTGGACCATTTTTTTTGGAACTGATAGGTTTTTTGTGACACTCCTTCAACATCCAGTTTTTCTTGTAATCCTTTCACACCGTTAGTCGTCGCAAAAAAAAGAACGTGTGGCAGGGGGTATCATTAGATCATCAGGTATTGAAGTAATTGTTGATTAATTTTCATTGTTCAAGTTCAACAAAGTTAAATTATGTTCCGTAATGTCGTGTAGTCCATGTTTTCCTGGGGAGAAACATAATTCCTCATGGCGATCGATTCGGTAATAAATTTTCCTTATCTGTGGGCTAGCCTCTGGCCTGCTTAAACAATGTCTTTTACAGCGTTTAACTCCAGTAGTTTTGAAATTTCTTCAGAGTAAGTTTTGGTTCACATTCCGAGGATATCCGATGATCGTAATGGAGCATTTTGTGTTCGTTTATTTGATCATTTCTTTCGGAAAGGTTAGGTTTTTCATTGTGTCCAGTTTGAATCCGAAATTAAATGTTCATTCAAAGTGTTCCACAAAAGACCGGACTGATTTTATTCTGTGAAAACCGTTCGACGGATGGAAACGAGACACGGTGCGCCATCTAGCGACACATCTGACGACTAAAACGAGAGGTGTTGCGTTTGTTTACGTCGAGTCGTTACGCAGCAGCGGCGGTACGTGTCTTAACCTGTTCGTCGCCGCGTGCAACGGCAGCAATGATGGAGCTAGAGGAAGAGCGCGTGAAATTATGTTTCAAACTTGGCAAAAGTGCGAAGGAGACATTTGGAATGATTCGGCAAGCCTATGTCGATGAAGCTGTGAGTCGAGGCCGGTGTTTTGGATCGGGCAGAACCTCGACAGATGAAGATTCGCGTACGGGGGGGTGTTCCGTTTCGACAGACCCCAACCATGTCACATTGGTGAACGATTTGGTGCGGGAAAATCGCTGTTTAACTGTTAGGGAGATAGCCGAGGAAGTAAACATTAGTTTTGGACCCTTTGAGACAATTTTCACAGACGTTTTGGGCATGACGCGCGTTGGTGTCATAGACTCACACGGCAGACAGAGATCGTGACTTGAGTTTTTCGCCAGAACCAGAACTTCCGTGATCCCGCAGTAGCCACCCTAATCTCTCCAGACGTGTCTCCATCAGACATTTTTTTGTTTCCAAAGTTAAAATCAACCTTGAAAAGGTGCCGATTCGACTCTATTTGGGGACATTAAAACTATTTGTACGGCGGACCTGAAGAGGATCCCTAAGGCGGCTTACTCGACAGGGTTCGAAAGCTAGAAGAAACGTTGGCCAAGGAATGCACTTTGAGGGCGACAAGTTCGATTAAGCTGTATCCGTCGATATAAACAAGTTATAAAATCAGTCCTGTATTTCTTTGATCACACCCTGTATAAGTATGATTCCACTTTCACGATAACTAACATTTCCCGACAATACTTAATAATATAAGGTTCAAACCGACGCTACAACAAAGCTTTCCTTAATGTTACATCATTTTCAGTCAATAATGCAGACAGTGTGTGGCACAATAATGCTTCCAACAGTGGCAACTTAGTCTAACGAATCATGTTCTGGCAACCTCTAAGATAAACATTCTTTATCCCTTATCGTTCGCGGGAAAAACGAGTTAAAAAAAATACGTCAGTGCTACAGTTTATCTCCCTAATCTTCTGTTCGTGTTTTCACTAACCTCCGTGCGAAAGGGGATAAGTGAAACGTTTTTCGCATTATCGCAGAAGAAACCTGCTTCGGATTTAAGCAAGGTATCTTGGTTAATGGCTTCCGTAACTCTCCGTCTGATTGCTTATCCTTCGTTTACCTTTTCGAATAGTCATTTCCACACAGGGTACTTGTTAGTGTTACTGTTAAGTCTATCGTCGTGGGAGGTGAAGTGATGTGGGACGTTTAACCATGAAACGGCTTTCGCTGACACAGTACTGAGCGCATATCAATGCAAATGGTGTCAATCCGAATTTAGCTAAATATATAAATACTTCTCGTACGTATGCAGATATTATTATTAAGTAATCTACCGGTTAAGGTAGGTTTTTGGATGGACACAAATATCAAATAGATATTTTGTAACTCCAAACAAAACCCAATCCAGCAAACTAATCTACTATATATCAGGTCCCTCTTCATCTCTGTGTACTTCCTTCCCCCTTCATCCCGTCCAACATCCCTATCCTGTTCCTACCCTTACCTCGCTTGCCCAACATTCTCCCCTCTATTACCATCTTCAACATTCCACTACCGCTCAATATGCCATTTTTCCTGCATCCATAGGATTTCTCTCAACAAACCCCTCTCCTCACCCACCATCCCTAGTCACCCTTGTGTGTGTATATATATATATGGGTCGCGGTAGTCCAGGGGGTAGAGCGTTGGACTACTAACCGGAGGGTCCCGGTTTCGATTCCCGGGGACTCTGGACACCTGCAGCTCCACCCAAGCTAGTTGATTTTTCGGGTACCAGATCTTCCTGGGAAACCATAATCGGCACAGGGAAAGGAACTGGCCCCCCTACCCTGATGTGTGAATTTCACACGCCCAATAGGACTCCGTACATGGGTGAGTTCTACCATCACCTACCAAACAGACCTACGGGTTGATTACTGTTTATTTATTATATATGGAGTCTGACCTGAAGAAGGCCTCGGAGTAGGCCGAGAGCTCAAATCATCTACAGTGTGAGTGTCCTTTTACGTGTTATCTGTTTTATTCTGTGTTCTATTGTGCCGTCCAAAAGTTATATTGCTCTCGTGAGTACTTCCGCATCATCGATATATATATATATATAATATGTATCACATACATATTTGGCAATTTAACATTGTAAATTATACGATTGAGACGCTTTGTACCAGCATATTCGGAATATGCTTTTAGTATTTCAGGGGTTATGTCCTTCGAGTTAGATTAGGGCTGTTTTGAGCAATTTTAAAGCCAGCGATAAACGGCTGCCGCGAACGAAGTAAATCTGTGTTTATTTTTCTGTTTCGTATTAGTCATCACACACACGTAGCACATCACATCTATGTCGAGAAAAACGTTTTTTATTCCCCGTCCTCATATGGAATCGTTTTTCAACGCAGGAGTAGTATTAGTCTATTTGGATATTTTCCGTTTTTATATTTCTGCAAGTTTTGTTGCCATGGACAAAAGTATTATTTATCCCGCCTATTGAAACTATGAAACGGGATACAAATTGAAAAAGGAGTTCAAGGCGAGTGGCGTCCTCGGCATGAATTGAGTGATTGCGTTTGCACGCGCACATATTCATGAACGTGGATTTGAAGGTGAGAATACTGTTTAATTTTTTTAAGAAAGGAATCCTTTTTTGGATGGAGGAGGAGATGAATCCTTTTTTACTTCTCCAACTGTAACTACAAACCGATCGATCTTGGTATAAAAAGACGGTGTGTAATTTTTTGGCGGAGTGCGTCATCTTTGGAAGTGCAGGCGAGGCACAAGTGCGCAGCGTGAATCACGCCACGTCTAAAGAGACGCGCTGTAGAGTTTGGCGACGTTTCAATGACCTTGTTGATAATTTCTTTAGGTTGTTGGATGCTGACGTCATCTTCGACGCAAAAATCGTGGGCTACACATGGAAACCTATACACCTCGAGATGTTTAAATATGGCCGCTTAAAAAAAATTGTTTGCTTTTTTTCAAAATCTTATTATTAAATCTTACCTCGTACATCGCCATGGTACTGACACTACTAGCGGGCTGGGTTTTTATTTTTCGATTTTTGTCAATGTTTTGATCATTAAAATATATTCAACACATATACTCTATGAAAGCTTTTGCCATTAATGTCGAAGCATCCTCAAATTTTTCTATATAACTTTGAGAGCAACACACGACATGAGAACCCATAAAAGGAACACTCGCACGTTATTTCTTGGTAATTTCGACGGAATTGAGCTCCGTCTTCCTCAGAAGATTAGCTAGGACTGACTCTAGCTAATATTCTGGAGAAGACAGAGCTCAATTTCGTCGATATTATCAAGAAATAATGTATTTCTGTCCCTCCAATCCATTCCTATTTTCTGCAATACAAGCATTAATTTTTCCCAATTCACTCCATCGAACACTTTTTCGAAATCTACAAAACAGGCAAATACGTCCTGGTTGTATTCTATGTTTCTCTCGATTAGTGATCTCATTACTGCAATGGCAGCACGCGTACCTCTTCCCTTCCTAAACCCAAACTGATCCTCCCCTAAGTAATCATTTGCCTTACTCTCTATCCTTTTGTTGATGATCCTGAGAATAACTTAGCCGCGTGGGATATCAAACTTATCGTTCTGTAATCCTCACATGATATAGACTTTGCCTTTTTTGGAATAGGAACTAACACCGATCTTACAAAATCTTCCGGCCAGATTCCTTCCTCATAGATACTACGAATCAGTTTATATTGAGTCTTCTTCCCACATTTTCCTAAACCTTTGAACAGTTCTACAGGTATGTTGTCCACCCCCACGGCCTTATTTGCTCTCATCTCCTTTAATGCCCTTTCAATTTCATCGTCGAGTATGCCTGGACCTAAGCTATCTTCTTAAATATATATAAACCATAAACACAGTAATCGATCCGAAGGTCGGTTTAGTAGGGGATGGAAGAGCTCGCCCACATACCAAGCCCTATATGGCGTGTGACTATTCACACATCAGGGTAAGGGGGCCAGTTCCTTTCCCTGTGCCGGTTATGGTTCCCCAGGAAGATCTATCTGACATCCGGTTATCACTGTATCGATTGCTGTATGAATAACACTCTAATTTTAAATTTATCATAAATTATGATGAATATTTTACGCTTTTTTCCCCTCCAGAACAGTTTTCTCACAATTATTTGCGTTTTGATTTCTGTCACAATGTTAATTGCTCCTGCACTTGCAACTCTTTCGCCATGGGTACGCATAAGATTCTATGTGATATGGCAGAATGGAGGGTTATGAGAGCATTATAATCACAGAAGTGGGTCCATTACTCCTCCGAAAATCACTCTCTCCCACTGTTGTTAATGGCCTTATGACTATAGCATGTTGAAACGTTCACAAGTTGGGAAATTGTCAAAGTTGGAATACACGGATCTTAAATTTCACGTTAGGAACAATTGGTTTCATACTCAAGTGAAACCCCACTGGATTATGGAAATGGTGACGCGCGGAAAGAATTTGGTGAAATTGAATCGGGTATGGAGAGATTTTTTGAAATTTTCCCTTAAAATGTTTTTCTATTTATCAAATTCTAGGCTCTTAGCTGCTAAAACTAGCTGCGATCGGAAACCCTCATTTCCTTTTGCAAAATAATGTTTTCTTTTTAGTGGTAAATCATTATTATTTTTTTTTCTGTTGTTCCTCTCCCTCTGACTGCGTTTTCAATGTCCATTTCTTCAATCTTTCTTGAGATGGAATACTCGAGTGTTCTAGAAAATCCCGCGCGCTCTCTTCCCAGAGATTAATTTGTTTCCCGCTCTAGCGTTTCCCTTCTTCTTGAGGAATGGGGAAGTGCGCATTGAAGACTTCCCTTGTCGTTCGCTCGGAGTCTGGGGTGGAGGTTTTTTTCTCTCGTCGTTGTCTCGTCGCTCCGCGAGTGGGTGGAGCGAGTGACTTTTGATCCGAGTTTCGAGGTCTTTTTGTTGTTCAGCGCCCACGGGGTCAGCGACCATCAAGGTGGGATGACGCCCACGCCCGTCGAGTTTTTCCCCGGCCGGTTCAGCGTTCTCTCCCCGGGTCGCGATCGTCTTGCGGTCCCGTCCCATCATATGCAAGTTCTGTTGAAGAAAATGATGAAAATGTGTGAATAAATACTTGATTTTATTAGTTACCCTTCAAATCATTGTTATCTCCTTCAAAATACAACCAATACAACGCTCCCAACATTTTTCCACAGCTATCGAATGCCACCTTGAACACTTCTTTCGTGATGGCATTTAAGTCTGCGATACAATGTTGTTGGATGTCTTCTATACCTTCCAATCGGCATCCTTTCGAAGTTGATTTCAACTTGGGAAATAGGAAAAAGCTCGCTGGAGCAATATCCGGACAGTAGGGTGTCTGGGGAATCACCGGTTTTCTGTTTTTGGCCAAAAACTCGGTAACAATCAATGATGTGTGCGCCGATATGTTGTCGTGATGAAAGCACCATGACTTGTTTTTTCACATTTGTGGTCTCTTCCGCGACATAGCGTGTCCCAACCTTCTCATGTCTCTATAGTGGTGCTGCCCCTTCACCGTTTGTCCTTTGGGGGCATATATTGAAGATTCCCATCCCAATTGAAAGCAACAATCAACATCACCTTCATGTTCGAGCGCAAAAATCAGAGATTTTTTGGGTCGTCGGGAAGATGGTCCCTTCCTTTGTGAAGACTGTGCTTTGGTTGATACAGGGTCCGGTGTAAGGGTAATTCGCATTCTCAGGGAAAAATAGATTTATTAATCGTACTTGTACGAACGCTTAAGATTCTTCAATATACTATCTCCCCTTGTGTCAATACACTTGCGGAGACGTGTCTGCCACGCTAAAGAAGACACCATCCTCTATACGGGAATGTCTCTCGGGAACGTTGAATAATATGCTTTCGGATGTTTTCCACGGTCTCCCAATGCTTTCCTTTCAGCTCTCTCTTCAGTCGGGGATACAAAAAAAGTCGCATGGAGTCAAATCGAGACTGTAATGGGGTGGTGCTCCGGGCCTGGAAATTGGTAAAAATGAAGGACGTGTGGCTGAGGGCATTGTCATGGTGGAGCTAGACTGTGTCGTGCGCCGTGTTACAAAGTCGGCAAACACACTTCACGCGGAGGCACGCATTCAGACTGCTCGGAGCAAACTGACGACCAGCTGCGTTGGAAGGGCAGACCCCTCACCACATTTCACGACCGGTTTTACCCCGCTGCCATGGATAGTCGCGTCACAATAAAATCGTGTGCATAACTACCACAATGGACCTTGTATATCATAACCATAAACCCAGGTTTCTTCGCTTGTGACGACTGTCTACAAGATATTTCGGTCGTCGTTTGAAGAGTCGAGGAGGTTCTTGCTGATGTTTTGAGACATTTTTGCCTCATTTCATCCGTTAACACTCGCGGCGCAAATGTCT
The DNA here is from genome assembly GCA_037158775.1 of Hetaerina titia. Lineage (NCBI taxonomy): Eukaryota > Metazoa > Arthropoda > Insecta > Odonata > Calopterygidae > Hetaerina > Hetaerina titia. The sequence continues at coordinate 27,217,882 of CM073775.1, read as the reverse complement.
GTCAAAATGGCGAAACACGAACCAACATTTTAATCAACTCATTGACAATCTTCAAGACAGTTATCTAAATCAGACAAATTATCACAAAATTGACTTTGGGGTCGATTTTTGAAGTCGATGGTCGTCCACTTCATGGTTCTTCACGGTTCGAGGTTTTTTCAGACTGGAAGCAGTTTTCCCAGCGAAACCACTGTGCTTAACTCGTAGATTCATTGCCGAACGCCTCTTGAATCATTGCATAAGTTTCAGTTACACTTTTCCCTAGGTTACCACGAAATTCAATGGACACGGGGCGCTTCTCTAACACCTTCATTCTTACGCATCTTGTACTTACATATTGGTAGGAACACAAATGTTTTTTATGTGGATATTTTAGTATTATTCTGAAGTAATGTAGTGACGGAGTCCATATTCAATGAATACCAGTGCAGTAGAACTCCAAATATCCGAATATCCGATCATCCGGATCGCTTTAGGCACCGTCTCATGTTTTAGTTTTAGAATAGGCCGAGTGGAGGGGTGAGTGTGTCTACGGGCGAACTTCCACTGTTTGTTTTGATTGCTTGTTGATTATGTGGGTGTTTTTTATGCGCCTGTTTGTTGTTTTCTTTGAGATTGCGTTTTATTGTTCACCATGGCTACGAAGAGAAAACGTGTTGTGTTATCTTTTAGCGGACAAACTCAAAATCATAGAGAACACAGGCCTACAAAAAAAATTTTTTTTGGTGCCGGGAATCTTTGTGATGATTTTAACTATATTTGTAGAGCTGAATCCAAATATGAAATCCGTTTTTATTTAACAGCTCTACTTTTTTAGATATGGCACATCTTACGATTAGTTGCTTTAATATTTGATATATTCCGGAAAATAATTTTCAATGTTAAATAAATCTATACGTATACTAATTTATAGCCACTCTGCGGTGTTCCTTTTATTTTCAATAAACTGTCAATAAGTTTTATGCATATTTCTATATTGTAGGCCAATGAGATAATTATTAATATAATATTCCCATATCATCATGTAGAAGATTTTTTTACGTAAGTAACAACATATCTATATCTTGAAAACTATAGCCGATAGGAAAATACTAGTGTCATAATTGGATTCAGCACCCCAATTGTTCTTTAAATCAGCATTAAAAGCTCCGGCACCAAAACCACTGTTGGCCTGTGTTATTATAATAATATTCCCATATCATCATGTAGAAGATTTTTTTACGTAAGTAACAACATATCTATATCTTGAAAACTATAGCCGATAGGAAAATACTAGTGTCATAATTGGATTCAGCACCCCAATTGTTCTTTAAATCAGCATTAAAAGCTCCGGCACCAAAACCACTGTTGGCCTGTGGAATCAATCGGATATTGAGGGAGTTACGATGTGATTGATGGTTGAGGCCGAGACTTTGTGGAAATCCATTGTGAACAGGAGTTTCAGGAAATACTTTTGCAGTCTCCACATAAAATAACTGATTTATTTTCGGCTAGTTTCGCTACACTGTAGCATCTTCAGGAACATACCTACGTATAAATCAGTTATTTTATGTGGAGACTGCAAAGTTATTTCTTGAAACTCCTGTTCATAAGAGAGTTACGGGCAAAAATTTGGCAGAGCAGTACGGTGTTGGACAATCAACGATTTCGGACGTTAGAAAAGAACAAACCTACGATTGTGAATTTTGTGTCAGTCCTTGAAAATGAAGATTCAAGTTTTTCGAGGAAATCAGTGAAAGAAGGTCTAAGTTTCATAAGATTCCGTTTTCAAGTGGTTCTTGCAGCAATGTTCTATGGGAAACCCTATTCCAGGTCCGATTATTTGGGAAAAAGCTAAGATCTTGGGTCAGAAACTCGATTTCTCATCTTTTAAATCAGGTAATATTTAGCTTTTCTCATTTTTCAAGCTGTTTTCTTTGAGTAGACCCTTCCGCCTGACGAAACTCCAATTATCCGAACGGGATCCGGTGCCGATTGCTTCGGATACTTGGGAGTTCTACTGTGTTCGTATTTACAGGGTTCGTCCGGAAGATAAGTGTACTGATTTTTTCCGGATTTTTGACAAAAGGGGAGTCGTCCACTACGAATTTGTACCTGAACGACAGACTGTAAATGCTGCATTTTACGTCCAAGTGCTCGACAGGCTTCGAAAACGAGTCGCCCGCGTCCGGCCAGCGATCAAAAACATCTGGCGGCTGCATCACGGCAATGCGCCGTCTCACACCGCGCTTGTCTTGTCGGACTTCTTGGTCAAGCACGGCGTGGCAACGCTGCCGCACCCGCCCTAAAGCCCGGACTTGGCACCACCGGACTTCTTTCTGTTCCCGAAGATAAAGAGGAGTTTGAAAGGAACGTGATACGGGACTTTGGACGCCGTCAAAGAGGCCGTGACGACGTGTCTTCGAGAGGTTCCCGATGATGCCTTCGCGGGAGCGTTCCAGGAATGGGAACGCCGCTGGAACAAGTGTATCGACTCACAAGGGTCCTATTTTGAGGAATATTAGCTTAAGATATGTCAAAGTGTAATAAATTTTTTTTCCTGATGGCAGTACACTTGTTTTCCGGACGAACCCTGTACGTCCCTAAAGGTCCCTTCTCTCCTCAAATGTCTTGAGGCCATCAAATTCCAGATAAAAAACCGCTACTCACAATTTCGCTCAGGTTGCCATCCCCGAGTAATGTCTTTGTGTATAGATATATCGTTCGCCAGAAACGTTTTTTTAAAATTGTCCCGGTGATGTTACAACAAACGATACTGTTGTTATGGAAAGGAGGATTAAAAAAAGAAGCCTACCAATTTTTTTTCGCGAGGAAGAAGTTTTTCCTATCCTTGAAGATTGGTACATATATGACAGCTTCTTCTGTCCATTGATTTACATTAGTCGTCAAGAGTCTCTTCTGAAATGTCGAAGATGTTAACTCCACAAAATTGTGATATTTAGGAGTGAATTTCGAATTTCTACCAATTTTCTTAAAAAAATGGAATCGTTTACGCTTTCGTATCCATATCCGAGATTAAAACATTTTTTATTTTATATAGCATTAATCCGGATGAAGGACTTTTTTGACTTTTTTTTAGCGGACTATTAATAAAAATTTATTGTAGTATGCGTTAATTGGGATTCTCTTTAGCAGTGATGTTGGATATATTATTATACCCATTGAAATAGGTAGGGATCAAGTGTACGACAGATGGATTTAAGATGTCCATTTTTTTCCCACGAACAAAAAAAGGGACCAGAATATCATTGTCCGAACGCGGTAGGGTCATATTCGGGTAATAATTAGTCTGGTGTGCATGTACCCCCTGCCACACACCCTAGTGGTGGTTTGCAGAATACTAAAAAAATAATAAAAACAACGGGCGCAATTGCAAAAACCCACCCCCTAGGTGAATAATAACCCACGCGGGAGGGAATCGAACCCGCAACCTTTGGGTTGGCAGCTGAGGACATTACCCAGTCGTCACCTGGCCTGGCACTTGTCAATAAAATTATTTTTGCCAGAAGTAATTTAGAAAGAATCACTGCACACATCTAGACTAGACATTAGAAAGATTAAGGTCATGTTAAGGGGTAAACATTTAATTGAAGATGTTGATGTACGAATATTTGGTCAGAGGTCAAATATATATGCAAAATTATGCTTCCGAATTTTTTATGGAAATAATGGCAAATTTTTTTTGGTTGCGAGGCAAATGTGAACAATGCAATCATATTCGTTGCCATAACACTTTCAAACTGAGTAAATGAGGGCATGTTACCAAGTGAGGAAACGTCCTTTGAAAAATGACATCCCTCAAAGTAATTGCTGTCACTTTTCTTTCGTGGGTTCTTTTTAATAATTAAGGAAAAAAAGACTTAACACAGAGAGGTTGCCAAGAATTGAGGGAATTAACACAGAATGAAGAGAATAATGGAGGACTGGAGTAAGATAATCAGAGGATTTAAATACTGATGAAGATGCTCGCTGCACTTCGCATGTCTCGTTGACAACCGCGGACTTTTAAACGATCTAGAACCACTGGACCTATCAAAGAAGCGATTCTCCGACTTCTCCCCCTTGCATTTCACCATCGCAGATGTGCTCCGGTTTATCGGCTTTTTTATTTAAAAAGCGATATCTGACTGACCTCTCAACATCCGAAGAACTCCAGATGAATACTACATAGAAGGTTTTATTCTTGGATGCGATCCATCTTGGGGAAAATGTGTGTGGAACTCAAGTCATCTCGTCTGCATGGGCTATTAGGTTATTTCTACGTGTAGAACAGATAGATTATTAGGTTATCTACCGATTAAGGTAGGTTTTTGGCTGGACACAACTATCAAAAAAACATTTTGTAACTCCAAACAAAACCCAATCCAGCAACCTAATCTACATCAGGTCCCACTTCATCTCTATGTACTTCCTTCCTCTCTTCATCCCGTCCAACATCCCTATCCTGTTCCTACCCTTTCCTCGCTTGCCCAACATTCTCCCCTCTATTACCCTCTTCAACATTCCACTACCGCTCAATACGCCTTTCATCCATTTTTCCTGCCTCCGTAGGATTTCTCCCAACAAACCCCTCTCCTCACCCACCATCTCCAGTACTTCCTCATTTGTTTTCCTTTCGGTCCATTTCACCTTCTCCATTCTTCTCCACACCCACATTTCAAAAGCCTCCAATCTATGTCTATCCTCCTGCTTCAGTTAACTAAGCTCCATATCAAAGTTTTGACGAGCCTTTTCTTAACATCCTTACTATCATCAAATCGCTCCTTGAGAAAGCCAGCCTCCTTGCCTAGCGCAATTCTTCTCCTTACGTCCCTACCACTTTGACCGTATTGGTCCAAAACACTTCCGAGATATGTAAACTGCTCTACCTGCTCTATTCTTTCCCCGCCTATTTTAATATTTAGCTTAGCCTTTTTCTTTCTGGAAAATCGCATAACCTTTGTTTTATTAATATTGATTCTCATCCCATATTTATCGCACTGAACCTCCAATTCACTCAACAATGCCTGCAACCCCTTGGCTGACTGAGCAACTAATGCTTGGTCATTAGTCACATATGTATATAGATAATTTCTTCGAAGTAACACGGAAGTGTTAAATAAAAAACTTGGACAGAAACACACAATATGAGAACACAAATAACGGGTGAGTGTTCCTTTTATGTATTCTCATATTGTGGGTTGCTGTCTATGTTTATATATATATATATATATATATATATAAACATATATATTGAGTTCTGTTCCTAATTCCTCTTGAGAAAGGTGGTTGCACCACCGAAAATTTGAGAACTAGTGAGTCCCTCTTTAATATGTTTTAGTTTCTGTGTTTGCTATGACAATTTAGTGAATTTTATATATTAACACATATTTACATGAAGTTAGCACTAGCGGACAATCACAGACACAAAAAAGAAAAGAAATTCACTACTAGGTTTCGATTTTTCTGTGGTCCACGCCATCTTTCTCAAGGAAGAGAAAGACAGACTGATATACTGGAGATATATAGATTCGTTATTTTGAGGTCAGCAAGAATTATATGGTATTTATGCACGTATATCTTATAAATATGTGTATATCTTGTAAAAATATGTAAGATATTATATTTTTTCCGCGAAAGATAAAGGATCAAAATTTCATTCTCCGATCGCGGTAGTGATAACAGTATTCTGGTCTAAATTTGTCTAGTGTGTTTTCACCCCCTGCCACACACCCTAGCGGTGGCTTGAGGGGCACTAAAAATACTAAAAAATTACTTAAAATATCGTCTTTCAAAAGAAATGAGATCGGCATTCACACTTTGTGGAATCGTTATTCGACAGGAGTGAATCCCGTTAATTTCGTCAATTTTGGAGATCAATATGATTGAAATCCTTTCGTTCGTCGAGGGAAAGTTTCAATGTTTTGCTTCGTTTACGTGGTGGATGGATCCTCCTCTCTCACGCTATGCTAAGCCTCTCTTCTCCCACCTCTCCCCTTTTTGCTGCACCGGGCGGCGTCCCGCTCTCGGGGGTTCATTAATGCAAATGAATTCATCGCCAGGCAACGCGTCGGCCGTGGTTACGCAATGCCGTTTTGTCGGCAATAGCTTTGTTCTGTGGTGCGCAATCACGGAGTGGTGGTAAAGCAAAAAGTGTCATGTTCAGTGGAATTCACTCATTTCACCTTTAATTTCCAACCGGGCATGCCGTCGGATTCGGTGTCAAGAGCGCACGCACCTGCAACGCCCCTCGCGTAGCCACTGTAAACTGTCGTTTTGTTTTCATCCTGTGCTCATGGACACGGTTCAACTGACGGCTGGATAAGAAAAAAAATGACGCGCGAAATGCGATATGCCTCTTTCAAAATGGCGGTTGTGGGTTGTTCCGAAACAAGTAGTGTACACAGAGTATGCGTTACCAAGAATCCGTCAGAACCCTACACACACGCACACATTGTTGGTAATTAGACTCATTGTAATTTTCCGGCAATTGTTTACCAATTACCAACAATGAAACACCCCGCTCTTTCCCATAGTTGTGGATATCGAGTGTTGGTCATCGGACAAATTGTTGTGATTTTCCAGCTATTGTTTGAAAATTATCAACAATGATGGTTTTCGACAATGATTACGGACTTTACTCATCAATGGAAACGAACGGATTAGGGTAAATGTGAAAACTTTGCAATGATCCTTACAAAATTCACCTGACAACAACTCGTCCATTACCTCTTCTCTTGATCTCTTTTTGTTTAATATTCGGTTGCTCCTCCACAAGCATGGCATTCAAAATGGTAGTTCGTGAACCTATACATTCTTTCATGTTCCTTTTTCTCTTCAAGGAACGCAGCATTAATTTCTTTTGACTGAATAATTTCTTAAAATTCACTCCGAAGTATGCCAAGGCGACATGAGTGGAACCAGATACAAGCCTGTCTTTGTTTGTTTCTATGTAAACAACACGCAACAATACCGACACATATTTACAATAAACAGCACCACATCACAATAGTTTAGGAGAGAATAGTTCATCGAACAGCGACAGTATAACGACTTAAATAATTTTTTAAAGTAACTTTTGGTTGGTCGTTAATTCAGGTGATTATCATTCTCTTCATGTTCATAAGCACATTTACTTAACTCTGTTTCTTTCGTCTGCTTTCGTTTCAACGATTTTTACCTACGTGCTTCGTGAACTTCTGCTTCCACACCCTTCCCAGCTGTTAAGTGCATCTCAATATGCGTAGGAATAGCGATCCATCATAAACGTTATTCAGTGATTTACGTCGAAAAAGACCGTTAATTCACCCAACCCGCAAGCACTTGTCATGCGAAGTGAATTCACGCGTTGGCGTAATAATGAGGAGGAGAATAGATTGTTGATTCTCCAGTTGTATGTAATTCACGGTCAATGATCACCTTGTATGTCAATCCTGTCAATCGAATTAGCACTTTTTAGGCTTTAGGGATTTATCGGATTTAGCCCTTCGATTAAATTAATGTTGATCCGATCAGTGATGTAGGATGGAAAAAAAGCTTTAAAAAAATGTCTTTTTTTTTGTTCGAATGTTGCCAAAAAATGAGGCGCGGTAGACCAGTGGGTAGAGAGCGTCCAGCTTACTAACCGCAGGTCACCGGTTCGATTCCCGGGAGCAGTTTTATCAGATGATCTTAATGCTAGACGATGCTGGTGCGACACTTTAAAATTAAACTTGAAAAAATTTGAGGGGATGAACTGTTTGGGAAAAGAGCAATTTCCACCCGAAAGCCTAATGCATCGGGAACACCGAAATGGAATGATGAAGACTGAATTAAATACCTAGGCGTTGCCCTCACTCACGATCTCTCCTGGCTGAAACACATACGTACAGGGAATATGTGGACAAGCTACGAAAAAACTAGGATTATTAGAAGATTACTTGGTAAATGTGACGAAAAGGTCAAAGGGAAATGTTATCTGTCGTTGGTTAGGCCTCATTTTATAGAATATGCTGCAAGTATATTATGGGATCCTCCTAGAAGTTGGATTGATTGCCGGATTGGATCGCGTGCACGATAGGGCATCATAATAACATTTTCCGACCGCGGTAGAGTCATATTCCGGTCAAAAACCGTCTTGTGTGTATGCCCCCTGCCACATACCCTAGCGGTGTGTGTCAGGGGTAGCTTTCAGGTTGCATAAATAAATAAAGTATTCCTCAGCTTTACCCAAGCTGAAAAATTTTTCGAGTACCAGATCCTTCCAGGAATGTTCATAGGCGGCACAAGAAAAGGAACTCGCTCACTTTATTCATACCATGCCACATAATGCCAGAGTTTCACACGGCTTAGTTCGAGGGTAACCTCTACTTTCACCTATAAAATCACCCTTTAATTACCGTGGGTTGGTTGACCAAAAATATCCCTAATGCTACCGGAAGTATCCAAAAGGTTCATGCTGGATTGAAAGGGTAATTCTCCTTAAGGATTTTTTTTATGAAAATCGGAAATACATGGTCGATTTCTCTATCGAAACGTGCAATTTATATACATATATATGTGTATAGTTTTTATTATATTTTCTATATAATATAACTATACAAACCATTATATATAATATATATATATATATTAAATTATCAAACTTCTGATGCTTTTTTGTTTTTCTTGTATTTATTGCATATGCATATATGAGCCTGCCAGTACTTGTGACATTAGTCTGCCGGCTTAGGGCTTGTTTATGTCATAACCTGGAAATATGCAAAACCCCAGCGCCCTAACTAACATTATGCTGGATATTTTTTAAAGCCATATTTCGTACTGTAATTGCCACTAGTTTAAAAAAGAAACCGTTGATAGTAGAGTTATATTCTACCAAACAAGAGGAATGACCTATCCTGAAACCTTTTTCCCCGATGCCATGGTTTGGAGAGGAAGGGAAAGGTATTCCGAGGACAAGGGTGATTTTAATCTCGGGAAAACCGTATTTTTATATGTTAGCCTACCGTTGGAGATATGTTTTGGACAAACTTTCCCTGCCACCTTCATTAGACGCGGCCCATTCGACTATTCGCGCCGGTGATGACGCATGCAAGCGCGATTACGCAACAATCCTGGCCTTCCGCTACAACATGGGTGGGTGGGGTGCTCGGAATATCGCTCACCTGTCAGTCAGGAGGGCGCGCGCTCGCACCCCGATTGTTCCCTGAGCACCTGTGCGTTTGTCGTGGTCGTTGGCGGTTGAGTGGCGCCGCTGTACCCGTGTTGTATCGTGTGTCATTCCGCCGTTATCGATTGTGACGAGGGAAGTGCGCCCGCCGCTCCTCTCTCATTCCGTCCTCTAATGAGACGTGATGGGACTCGGTTGTTGTAAGCTAAACAATGGTTGGAGTAATTAGGTTGGATTAATTGCCGAATTGGACCGAGTGCAGCGTGGAAGAGCTAGATTTGTGAAACGTTGTTATGATAAACTTAGTGGCGTATCTAAAATATTAGTGCAGCTAGGCTGGGAATCACTCAAATGGGGCGAAGGTTAAATTAAAGATTGAAGCTCTTGCGTATAAAATGGATGGGAATCTCTTTAACAGTGACTATGGAAAATGTATAATATTACGTCGTACTACGGTAGGAGAGATCATGTCAATTAAAATTGGAGAGATTAAGTGTAGAACAGATAGATTTAAGATGCCACTCTTCCCACAAATGATAAGGTATCAGAATAACATTGTTGGACCGCGATAGGGTCATATTCGTGTCAAAATTATTCTGGTATGTAATCACCCCCTGCCACACACCCTAGCGGTGGCTATCAGGGTACTAAAACAAATAAAAAGAAAGGTTATGAGGATTTCGAGAAGTTTAGGACAAACGCTAAAATAGGAGAACAAAAAAACTAGAACAGATAGATAAATTTGCCTAACTTTACCCAAGTGTTTTCCACCAATACGGTCAACTAAGTAGGGCATCAGAAGAAGAATTGCGATAGGCAAAGAAGCTTTCACAAGGAAGAACGAAAAAAGATGTCAGGAGAAGATGAATGAGGATGTAAAGAAAGAATTTTTACATCTTTGACATGAAAAACGGTTTTATATGTCTCATGGATGTTGGTGGATAAGGATGGAAAAGTTGAAGTGGACAGAAAGGAAAGCAATTGAAAAAGAACTAGTACTGATGAGAGAGGAAAAAATCCGAAAATGGTGATGGATAATCGGATGGTGAGGGTTTAGGTGAAGCTGTGGAATGTTGTTGGATGTGTTGCATAGAGGAGGGTTAAGACGTTAGACAAGCAAGGTTAGAGTGAGTAAGCGGATGGGCATGTTGAGCGGAATGAGGGAATTTGAAAAGAACGCGGAATCGAGGAGGAGTTTATTAATAGCGTGGGGTGTCATGCTGTCTTCTAATATTCTTGCATTTGAGGCTAAGAAATGTGCCCATCTTGAACCACATAAAGCGTTTTACTAAAGAATTTGTGTGTGCATGTATGTATGTGTATAGATGTATTTATGTTTGTGTGTATGTATATCATGGACTTGCAACCTTGTCGTGGTGGAAGGGGCTTGTGCGTACCGATCACCTCTAAACCCTTAGATGGTGGCTGCGATGATAATTGCTCCTGGGAGGGTCACTTAGGCCAGTCGAAGGTTAGGAGGAAGGTTAGTCTAGCATACACACACACACACACGCACGCACACGCGCACGCGCACACGCGCACACGCACACACACACACACACATATATGTATATATAAAAGTAGTAAAGGTATGGAAAGGGCAGGAACAGGATATGTATGTTGGACAGGATGAAGGGAGGAAAGAAGTACACAGAGATGAAGAGGGACCTAATGTAGTTTAGGTTGCTGGATTGGGTTTTGTTTGGAGTTACAAAATGTTTCTTTGATAGTTGTGTCCATCCAAAAACCTACCTTAACCGGTAGCTTACCTAATAATATATATATATATATATATATATTTTTTTTTTAAAGTAATCTACCGGTTAAGGTAGGTTTTTGGATGGACACGACTATCAAATAAATATTATCTATGTATATATATATCAACCTTAAGGTCGGTTTAGTAGGTGATGGTAGAGCTCACCCATGTACCAAGCCCGACGGCGTGTGAATATTCACACATCAGGGTAGGGGGGCCAGTTCCTTTCCCTGTGCCGGTTATGGTTTCCCAGGAAGATCTGGTACCCGAAAAATCAACTAGCTTGGGTGGAGCTGCAGGTGCCCAAAGTGCCTTGCCCGGGAATCGAACCCGTGATCCGGTCAGTAGTCCAACGCTCTACCCCCTGGACTACCGCGACCCGCATATATTCTGAGTACTACTGTTTATTCTGATGAAGGCGGAGCTAATTTCCGTTGAAATTTTCAAGAAATAACGTGTTAGTGGTGTTGTTTTTATGTGTTCTTATATTGTTTGTTGCTGTCCAAGTTTTCATAGGTATTATTTAGTGTTAAACTAATTTCCTGTCGACATTTTCTCCCACGTTGAGTTACCGACATAGGCAGGAATTAATATGAAACTCGTGCCTTAAAGATTAGGGCATTAGAAAAATGTTTATGTGCCAATATGGCCGTTGAACACGCTTGATTGTTTCACGTCGTGATTTGATTAAGTTAATAAAAGTCATGGAAACGATACAATTTGCGAAAGGTTTATTGTTTTCGAGCCTAGAACCAAATGTTATAAGAAATAAGTTCAATACTTCCTTGTAAAAAGGAGAGATGGTGCAGTTTCTTCCCGGTCAATACGAAATATCTTTTAACAGATATTATATAAATAAATGTTGGTATGTTTCGTAAAACATTTTGACAATTGTCTTCAACTTGTTGTGTTCAACTCGAGGAAGTTGACGTATCTCGTAACGAAAATGCTACCTTGAAAAAAAAAAGGCAGCCGATCAAACCAGCCCGCATCATATATCACCATTAGATTTCGACGACTCCATGAAAAAACCCCCTTTCTTTCTGGAAGAGATCTCCAGTTCTCATCTCACAAGGTGCTCGAAATCACTTCCTTCAAAGATAGGATACTGTCCCTCCCTGCTTATTGGGATTGATGCCAAATGAATCTGTTGCCCAGAAAATCACTCCAGCAGCCAAGGGATTTCCTTTATTCTTCTTCGCGCTGCGTCCAAGGGGCATTGCGCACTTCCGCTGCGCGCCACTCCATTAAAACGCGGAAGTTAAGACATGTGAGAGTGTACTTGGAGCTGCAGTTTAATGTTTCATCTGCTCATCTACGTACATGGTACCCTGGAAGCTCCGGGCAGTAGGCCAGCGTTCTACCCCATGGACTGCCGCGATCCACATACATACAAAAATATTTTTTTATATTTTGTTTTTTATGTATCTATAAAACCGTATATATATATATATATATATATATATATATATATATATATATATATATATATATATATATATATATATATATATATATATATATATATATATATATATAAACCATAAACACAGTAATCAACCCGAAGGTCGGTTTAGTAGGTGATGGTAGAGTTCACCCATGTACCAAGCCCGACGGCGTGTGAATATTCACACATAAGGGTAGAGGGGTCAGTTCCTTTCCCTGTGCCGATTATGGTTTCCCAGGAAGATCTGGTACCCGAAAAATCAACTAGCTTGGGTGGAGCTGCAGGTGCCCAGAGTGCCTTGCCCGGGAATCGAACCCGGGACCCTCTGGCCAGCAGTCCAACGCTCTACCCGCTAGACCACCGCGACCCACTTATATATATATATATATATATATATATATATATATATATATATATATATATATATATATATATATACACACACACACACACTCACACACACATATATATATATATATATATGCGGGTCGCGGTGGTCTAGCGGGTAGAGCGTTGGACTACTGACCGAAGGGTCCCGGGTTCGATTCCCGGGCAAGGCACTTTGGGCACCTGCAGCTCCACCCAAGCTAGTTGATTTTTCGGGTACCAGGTTTTCCTGGGAAAACATAACCGGCACAGGGAAAGGAACTGGCCCCCCTACCCTGATGTGTGAATATTCACACGCCGTTGGGCTTGGTACACGGGTGAGCTCTACCATCACCTACTAAACCGACCTTCGGGTTGATTACCGTGTTTATATATATATATATACATATATATATATATATATAATTCACTAGTTCTGTTCCTAATTCCTCTTGAGGAAGGTGGTTGCACCACCGAAAATTCGAGAACTAGTGAGTCCCTCTTTTTTATGTTTTAGTTTCTGTGTTTGCTATGGCTATTTAGTGAATTTTATTGTGCACGTTCGTGGCTTTTCCAAGAAAGTGACCATATATATATATATATATATATATATATATATATAGGGCAAATGATTACTTAGGGGATGAGCAGTTTGGGTTTAGGAAAGGAAGAGGTACGCGCGATGCCATTGCAGTAACGAGATCACTAATCGAGAGGAATATAGAATACAATCAGGACGTTTTTGCCTGTTTTGTAGATTTCGAAAAAGCGTTTGATAGAGTGAATTGGGAAAAATTAATGCGTGTATTGCAGAAAATAGGAATGGATTGGAGGGACAGGAGACTGATCCGCAACCTGTACATGTCTCAGACTGCTCAGGTGCGAGTGGGGAACGGAGAGTCCGGATGGGCAGTGTTAGGAAGAGGTGTAAGGCAGGGTTGCCCATTGTCACCGGTACTGTTCAACGTATATGTAGAGGAAATGATTAAAGAGGCATGGGAAGAACTGGAGGTAGGAATGAAAGTCGGAGGGGAATTCGTAAAATCGGTTAGGTTGGCTGAGGACCAAGCATTAGTTGCTCAGTCAGCCAAGGGGTTGCAAGCATTGCTGAGTGAATTGGAGGTTCAGTGCGATAAATATGGGATGAGAATCAATATTAATAAAACAAAGGTTATGCGATTTTCAAGAAAGAAAAAGGCTAAGCTAAATATTAAAATAGGCGGGGAAAGAATAGAGCAGGTAGAACAGTTTACATATCTCGGAAGTTTTTTGGGCTTTTGAAATGTGGGTGTGGAGAAGAATGGAGAAGGTGAAATGGACCGAAAGGAAAACAAATGAGGAAGTACAGGAGATGGTGGGCGAGGAGAGGGGTTTGTTAAGGGAAATCCTATGGGGGCAGGAAAAATGGACGAAAGGCGTATTGAGAGGCGTATTCACCTATCTGTCTAGCTGCCATTAGTTAACTCATTCTAGCTCTCGTTTTAATTTGGTTCGGATGCATTTTTGTGTTTTCCGTGATGAAATGGACATTCCTCTTATCTTTATTCAAACAAGAAGTTTCGAGATTGCGATATGTTTGATGTGTGATGGAGTGCGTAGACTTGAAAGAGTACTTAGCGACGGAAGTAAGTGCAAGGTAGCGATAGTGAAATGTATTTTATTTTTATAAGGTAATCTACCGGTTAAGGTAGGTTTTTGGATGGACACAACTATCAAACAAAACCCAATCCAGCAACCTGCTCTACATCAGGTCCCTCTTCATCTCTGTGTACCTCTTTCCTCCCTTCATCCCATCCAAAATCCCAATCCTTTTCCTGCCCTTACCTCGCTTGCCCAACATTCTCCCCTCTATTACCCTCTTCAACATTCCACTACCGCTCAATACGCCTTTCATCCATTTTTCCTGCCTCCATAGGATTTCTCTCAACAAACCCCTCTCCTCACCCACCATCTCCAGTACTTCCTCATTTGTTTTCCTTTCGGTCCATTTCACCTTCTCCGTTCTTCTCCACACCCATATTTCAAAAGCCTTCAATCTACGTCTATCCTCCTGCTTCAGCGACCACGTTTCCGCACTATACAAAGCTACGCTCCATATCAGAGTTTTTACGAGTCTCGTCTTAACATCCCTACTCAACGTCCCCGTCATCAACTCCCTCCTTGAGAAAGCCTCCTTGCCTGGCGCAATTCTTCTCCTTACGTCCCTACTACTTTGACCGTGTTGGTCCAAAACACTTCCTAGATGCGTAAACTGTTCTACCTGCGCTATTTTTTCCCCTCCTATTCAATTTAACGATTTATACGTAAACACGACGCGCTTTTCGTCGTTTCATTGTTTTATTTTAAGTTGGAGGTGAATTTCCAAAAAAAATACAGGAATCCCGTTGATACGTACTCTCTCATCTGGCTTAGAATTCTTTGTTTCGGGAATTTTGTGATCCCGTGATGTTGACTGGCGATTTGTTTTTCTCGTATGATCGGGAAGTACCACTTTATCTCCAGTTCGATTTCTTCTGGCTAACAAAAGGAAAGACGTATCTGTACACGTATGAAGTGAGAGTGCATCCCAGCGCCATGCCACGAAGTGATACGCCGTTGGAATGCGGACGTGATGGAGTTAGAGAGTGTTAGTGGAGTTGACTGACGCGACGGCTGATGTCATTTTTTTGCCATTGTTTTTGTTGCGGATTTGTTGGTCTGCTTGTTGGGGGTAAATGTTTCGCGGAGTGCATGAAATTTTGGAGAGAAAAACTGACGTAAAACATTAAACTAATTAATTAACGAAATCCGCATAGGGGTCACAACAGTATAACGTCCCATATATTATTATTAGGTAATCTACCGGTTAAGGTAGGTTTTTGGATGGACACAACTATCAAATAAACATTTTGTGACTCCCCACCTAGCAAACTAATCTATATCAGGTCCCTCTTCATCTCGGTGTACTTCTTTCCTCCCTTCATCCCGTCCAACATCCCTATCCTGTTCCTGCCCTTACCTCGCTTGCCCAACATTCTCCCCTCTATTACCTTCTTCAACATTCCACTACCGCTCAATACGCCTTTCATCCATTTTTCCTGCCTCCATAGGATTTCTCTCAACAAACCCCTCTCCTCCCCCCCCATCTCTAGTACTTCCTCATTTGTTTTCCTTTCGGTCCATTTCACCTTCTCCATTCTTCTCCACACCCACATTTCAAAAGCCTCCAATCTACGTCTATCCTCCTGCTTCAGCGACCACGTTTCCGCGCCGTACATAGCTACGCTCCATATCAGAGTTTTTACGAGTCTTGTCTTAACATCCCTACTCAACGTCCCCGTCATCAACTCCCTCCTCCTTGAGAAAGCCTCCTTGCCTAGCGCAATTCTTCTCCTTACGTCCCTACCACTTTGACCGTGTTGGTCCAAAACACTTCCGAGATATGTAAACTGCTCTACCTGCTCTATTCTTTCCCCGCCTATTTTAATATTTAGCTTAGCCTTTTTCTTTCTAGAAAATCGCATAACCTTTGTTTTATTAATATTGATTCTCATCCCATATTTATCGCACTGAACCTCCAATTCACTCAACAATGCTTGCAACCCCTTGGCTGACTGAGCAACTAATGCTTGGTCATCAGCAAACCTAACCGATTTTACGAATTCCCCTCCGACTTTCATTCCTACCTCCAGTTCTTCCCATGCCTCTTTAATCATTTCCTCTACATATACGTTGAACAGTACCGGTGACAATGGGCAACCCTGCCTTACACCTCTTCCTAACACTGCCCATCCGGACTCTCCGTTCCCCACTCGCACCTGAGCAGTCTGAGACATGTACAGGTTGCGGATCAGTCTCCTGTCCCTCCAATCCATTGCTATTTTCGTCCCATATATATATTATATATATATATATATATATACACTTTTTTGGAAAACCCACAAACGTGTAATGTAAATTCACTGATAGTCATAACAGTTCTACACATAGTTCTGTTCCTAATTCCTCTTGAGAAAGGTGGTTGGTCCACCGAAAATTCGAGAACCAGTGAGTTTTCCCTCTTTTGTGTGTTTTGGTTTCTGTGTTTGTTATGACTATCAGTGAATTTATATATATATATATATATATATATATATATATATATATATATATATATATATATATACGCACGCACAAGGTGTGATATCGAAGCATCGTGTGACGGATCGAAACGAGACACAGGACGCCATCTGACGACTAAAACGAGAGGTGTTGCGTTTGTTTACGTCAAGTCGTTACGCAGCAATAGCGATACGTGTCTTAACCTGTTCGTCGCCGCGTGCAATGGCGGAAATGAAGCAGGTAGAACGCGCCGGCTCACACGGCGCTGATCTTGACAGGGTTTTTCGCCAGAACCGGAACCTCCGTGATCCCGTAGCCACTATACTCTCTCCAGACGTGGCTACATCAGACTTTTTTTTCCAAAGTTAAAATCAACCTTGAAAGGGCGCCGTATTAGACTCTATTTGGGGACATTAAAACTAATTGTACGGCGGACCTGATGAGGATCCCTAAGGTGTGTCGTCAGCCAAGGTATGTACTCTGAGGAAGACAGATTCGATTAAGCTGTATCCGTCGAAATAAACAAGTTACAGAATCAGTGCTGTCTTATTCAGATGCCACGTACACGTTTAATCCTGCCAACGTCCAAATCCGAACACCTTTGGCTGGAAGTCCAGCACGCCAGACACAGCACCAACCCGTCTCCTATCTCCACCTTATCGACTTGCAACCTTCGCAAGGAAAACGGGAAATTCGCGACCTCTCCTTTTATCCAATCCCCCTCACAAACTCCCGTCTCCTAGGCAGCAGACTCCTGTCACGGCTGTCCGTCCTCATCTCCTAATCCCCTTCCTTTCTCCGGACTCCAGATTGAAGACTTTTCCTCGTCATGGATTCATGTCGCGGATTTATCGCGCGCTTACGTCACCGCGCGCTCTATTAATCGATGATGATGACTTCGTTTCCCCGCAGTTTTGATCGGCTGATCGCTCGCCGTGAGCTAGACTACGGGGTTGGTGATTGTTGCCGTCGACGGTGACAATCGTTGCGCGACAACCTGAAAGCCACAGCTGGGTTTTTACGCGTGGTGGCGGTAGTTTCGACAATTGTCGTGAGGGATCCGTTTTGTATGTTGTTTAGGCATGGATCTATGTTGCAATATCAATAATTGTTATTGGGGTTCTACCTGTTTAGGGTTGGCTTTGGCTGGACGCATGTTGTTTAACGGTACCACGATACAGTTTCTTTCCCTATCCTAACAAAAACACAATCTTACATGCAACACTACAATGAGCACATCTTACAATTCCGTATATTTCCTTCCTCCCTAATTCTATCCAACATCAATAGAATTTTAAGAATGATTATGGGATAGACAGAAAATGACATTCATTATGGTAGTACTTCCTAAGCGGTATTTTTATTCGTCTTGAACGACGGTAACTTTTTGTAGTTTTTTTGTTACTCCTCCATTTGTGATATTTGAAATTGAAGGTAGACTATGCAATATTTATTCTACGAAAGAGATTCTGGATGGGGTGAAAAAAGGTTTTGATATGGTCCAAGCCACCTCTCTCAAGGAAAAGAAGGACAGAACACAAGAGTTCTGTCCTTCTCTTACTTGAGAAGGGTGGCTTGGATCACCGAATATATAGAAATATATAAATATATATGTATATATATACAGGGTCGTACCAAGAAGTGGTAGGACTGATTTTTTTACAAGAATTTTATTGACGATATCCTTACATCGACTTAATAATCTTCAAAGTATGCTCCTTGAGCTGCTACACACTTAGTATCACGTTGCTCCCATTCCCCGTACGCCCGCTGGAAATTTTCTTTGGGGATGCCGTTGATGACCCTCGTCGAAGCCTCTTGAACGGCCTTTATCGAGTCAAAACGTCGTCCCTTGAGCTGTCTTTTCATCAGGGGAAGAAGAAGAAGTCCGGTGGTGCCAGATCGGGAGAATAGGGCGGGTGCGGCAACGTGGCAACGCCGTATTTGGCCAGAAGCTGTCTGACGACGAGCGCGCCATGGCACGGCCCATTGTCATGATGAAGCACCCAGCAGTTTGCGATGGCCGGTCGGACTCTTTTCACGCGTTCTCGGAGGCGGGTGAGCACCTGCACGTAAAAGTTCGCGTTCACAGTCTCCCCTGGTGGGACAAACTCCTTGTGAACCACTCCATGACGGTCGAAAAACACAATCAACATCGTTTTGATTTTTGATTTGCTCATGTTAAGTTTTTTTATGTAACACTTTCGTGTTACTTCGAAAAAATCATGATATTATAATATGAAAGATCCGGTGTTCAAGTCCCGGTCAAGGAAATATTTTTCCGCTTGTGATCTGCTCGATTCCTCCTTCCCCACCTCTCGTGTATCCGTCATTTATACGTGTGCCTATACCTTTTCCATTTATCTATTACCATTTGTGAATGAATCTTTGATTGCCATATGGCGGGATTTCGTGCCTGAATTATGCACATATGTTAAATTGGGGAAAAAGAAATCCAATTCATATAATTCATTTAATCCTCTAACGTCCTACATACTTTGATTGACTTGGTCCAAAACACTTCTGAGGAAGGTAAAGTGTTCCACTTGTTCTAGTTTATGAACACCTGTTCTGATGTTTAACTTATTTTTTTTTAATTATTTTATCTTATATATATTATATCCATTTAAACTTCGCCATCTCTCATGAAAATATTACATTAATTGGGTTAATATTCGCAATATGGTATGATAGGAATTCATGTGGTGCCCCCTAGCATTTTATTGGCGTGAATTTTGAGTTTAATGTAGATCAGGCGTGTTGTGTTTCGCTCTATTTCCTCTGGACCACGTACCACGTGGATGTCGGATATTTCCATAACGAGTGACGAGGTGAAAAAGTGGAGGATCGTCGTCTGCACACTTTGGGCCGTCAAAATATGCCTGAGCGAACGAGTTACGATCTCCATAAAGCTGGAAGTTTCCCGGGTTCTAAAAAGTGTCTGGCGCGCTTGTTCGCTTGGATTTTATCGCTCCAACACTCGCCGCCGCCGTCGCCGCGCTGGCTCTGAAAAGTGGAAGTTACCCAACTATCACGACGGTCGCGCGCAACATTTTCACTACAGTCGTGACCGACATTTTTAAAAACAATCCCGCACAACATTTTCATATCAACACTCCCAACGTTTCCACGGGAATTACGTGCAACATTCTCTCGACAATCGGGCACAAAATTTTCGCGTTAATCACTCCCAACATTTCCTCGACAATCGCGTACAACTTTTTCGTGACAACCGCGCATCAAATTTTCACAACAATGTTGCACAAAATTGTCTCAACAATTTCGCACGACATTTTAACAAGAGTCGCGTGCAAAGCTTTCACAACAATCAATCGCAACATTTTTACAACAACGAAATCGCAATTTGTTTTAACAAGAATCGCGCCCAATGTTTACATGTTACACAACAGTCATAACGGTCGCCAACAACCCTAGTTGGGAACGAAAGCCGCGCGCAACATTGTTGAAAACAATCTCGTTCAACATTTTCACGACAATCGCGCGCAAAGTTTCCACAACAATGGGCAAAACATTCTCGCAACAATCGCGCTCAATATTTTCGCAACAATCGCGGACAACATTTTCAGACAAGAGCCGCGCTCAACATTTTCGCAACAATCAGGCCAACATTTTTACAACAATGAAATCGCAATATTTTATGACAAGAATCGAGCCCAATCTTTTCACGACAATCGAAAGAACATTTCGAAAAAGAATCGCGATAAAAAATTCCCAACAATCGGGCGCAAAATTTTCCCACAACAATCCTTGCGCACCATTGTCATACATAATTTTTCCGACAAACCGTCTCAATATTTTCGCTTTAATCTCCAGCCAATCAGTTTCGCCCGCCGTTCAAGCGATCTGACGCAGATGGCTTATGACGCGGTTAACGGCAAATGGAGGAAGTGGGGGAGTGCGGAATGTTTTCCAATTTGCGTCGGTTCGGCAGCTCTTATCCAACCAGCCAAACACAGCGTGCCAAATATTCTCTCCGCCCGACAGCCCTTGGCAGGATGGTTCCCCTCGTCGCGTAGCTTTTAGGGTCTACGCCCCTTGTCCGCCGCCTCCTCGGGGAATTTGTTTTGTGTGCCGTCTAGGTAGCCCTGACCCATTTTCCCTCTGGCTCCATCATCCAAAGTCATTTCCTCATCATTTTGGGAGTCGGCCGTGGTTCGCGTGTTGTTCAAAGGGTTTTTTTATAACTCTTTTTAAAACAGCATCATTTGAGACGGCTTAGCTGGAATGGCGTTCTTTAGGTTTTCATTTTGGAAAGGGGACAGCGTTTCCGTATTTTAAAACCCTTCCCTGGGTGGGGCGCATGATGGGATGAAATAGTTCGGCGGGTTCAAAAATCTAAATCTCTGAACATCTCTGGTCCTGGCTATACTACTTACCCTTCCTCCGCGACACACAGTCCCAACTCTTCTGAAGAGGTGAGGTAATCGGATGGGATTCTCACTTCGTTCGCCCGCTGCCTTCGCATTGGCAGGACAATGCAACTACTTTGTCGATTTTGTAGTCCTATCTACATCTACCCCGCAAGACGCCCTTGCGGCGTATGGCGGGGGGTGTTAGGGCACCACCCGTCATTAAGAGAAATAAAACGCATGCAAAAGCCACAAATTTATGCGTTCCAAAAACAAAACATTGCATTCATTCATGCAATAACCCTTAAAACCCACACACATGTAAACACACAAACTACCAGCTAACATACACCTACATTTAAACCTAATATCTTCGCAATGTTTGACTTTGTCCTGACTTGTAAATTAAATGTCTTTAATATTTCTAAAGTGACTTCGGTTTCTTACCATTATGATTTCTGAATATTCTGGGAGAGAATGAGTATTTGAATCTATCTCTATTGGAATCTATCTCCCTTATTTTATATCTATGCAGTCTGGTCTACCTAAGTAGTGTGGGGCCATTATAATTCCTTTAGTGTCGTCGTTAAACTCGCTGGTTTTCTTTCTTAAAGTCTAAGTCTCGCTTGTTCTCTTCGTATCTCAAGTGGTTTCCAGCCTAAATCCCCTAAGAGACCTCTCACACTTGTGTTCTTATTGTAACAATTTGTAGCGAATCTGGCGGATTTTCTCTGGACTATATCTAATCCTTTTTGCCAAATTTTCTCGCAAGGATACCAAATACTAGCGGCATATTCCAAATGTGGTCTAACTAGAGCAAAATAACACCTAATCCTATGGTTTAAAAGCCTCAACATTGGCACGATTCTCACGACCTTGTCCTGCACTTGGGGCGGTGCTGAATCCGGAATAAAATTTATTTCAACACTGATGTCTAATACACGAGGGTAATCCAGAGAGTAACCTCCGTTTTCGTGTAGCTTGAGAACAAGTGAAGAGAGCCGAATGGTCGCCGTATTGACGTACACCCAGTAGGTCAGTACGCCTCGAACTGCAGTGGTTGGAAGGTCTCGCCGCTTGTCGTTTGTTCAAAATAGCAAGTGAAAATGAACAATGCAATTGAAATTCCCGCCAAATTTGAAGTTCGTTCCCTGATAACGTTTTTGCTGATTAAAAAAAACTTCGAAACTGCTGAAACTCATCATTGGGTAATTATCGCTCTGTTTTGGACCAAATGTGATGAGTGACTAAGAGTTGTGCGTCAGTGTTGTCGTTCCTTTATCAGTGAATCCGAATCTACATGATGGCCTGGGGTAAACAATGAACTGCACCTGAAAATTGATGGAAAAGTTCGTGAAAATCGTTTTGCGATAGCTGAAATCTCTTTCCACAGATTACTAGGGCTCTGTTGCATAGAAACACGACAGAAAAGTTAGGCTACTACGCATCTTGTATAACGGAGGTTACTTTCTTTACAGACCATTTGGCGGGAACTTCAGTTGCGTTGTTCATTTTGACTCGCTATTGTTGAAAAAACGACAAGCGGCGCGACCTTTCAAGGACTATAGTTCGAGGCGTACTGACCTACAGTGTTCGTCAATACAGTGATCATTCGGCTCTCTCCACTAGTTCTCACGCTACACAAAACGGAGGTTACTCTCTTGTATATTCTTAATTCATGTCAGAAATGTTATTTTTAGTACGCTGGTGAAGGTTTGCTATAAGGGTTTATTGCATGTCTCGACTATGTCTTAAAAAACTCTACTTAAAAAATTTGTTGGTGGTTAGTGTGGTGTCCATCCAGAGCCTACCTTAATGAGTACACTACATTTAAAAATGGATGTTTAACCGAGGGATATTCTATAAGTTCTCATTCGTGAGTGAATAAATTTAGAAATGAATTTTCCGACCGAGGTAGGGTCATAATCGTGGGCAAAATTAGTCAGGCCTGTCTGTATTCACCCCCTGCCACTTACCCTAGAGGTGGTTTGCAGGGGTACTAATGTATAAAAAAATATATAGATGAGAGGTTATTTATTGGCTGCAGCCTATCCGATTATGTTTAGTTTCTGATGGACTTTAAAATACTGTACTCATAAGCCCTTAATACCTGTACCGATGCGCAAAATCCTATCGGTGCATTTATATAGGCCACGGGTCTTCGTAGGTCGCCATACTCTGCTTCAATTTGATTGATATCAAGGTACTTCGATGAACTAGGGGATTCACGGAACGAAGATTAATTACAGCATTAATTTATTGCAAACTAAAGAGATTAAGTGTAGAACAGATAGATTTAAGATGTCATTTTTTCCAAGAACGATAACTTTTAATATAATTAATTAATTATTATTTATTTAATTATTAATTATTATATTTAATTATTAATATAATATTCCCATATCATCATGTAGAAGATTTTTTTACGTAAGTAACAACATATCTATATCTTGAAAACTATAGCTGATAGGAAAAAAACTAGTGTCATAATTGGATTCAGCACCCCAATTGTTCTTTAAATCAACATTAAAAGCTCCGGCACCAAAACCACTGTTGGCCTGTGTAATAGATTAGAATAACGGTCTCCGACCGCGTTAGAGGGAAAATTATTCGGGTGAAAAATATTCTGATGGGTAACCACCCCCTGCCAAACACCTTAGCAGTGACTTGCAAGTTATCATGTAATGTAATGTAAAGTATTCTTAAATTCCATACTGTGTTTTACGACAGCGTATTCTGTTATGCTTTTTATCTCCCTTAATTCCATCCAAACTGCGCATTCTTTTCATCCCTCTACGTCATTTTTTCTTACTTTCCTCTACTTTTACTTTAGATACATACTACCCTGCAAGCCACCGCTAGGATGTGTGGCAGGAGGTGATTACTAGCCTGAATACTACTACCACAGCCACTCACAAACATAGAAGCATATGGCATAGATATAAATATCCTGAGTTTGATTAAAGACGTTTTGAATGATCGGGTTCAAAGAGTGGTGATAGATGGAGTTAACTAAAATGCAGTCGAAGTTACTTCAGGTGTTCCCCAGGGAAGTGTTTTCGGGCCCATTTTATTCCTACTTTACGTCAACGACATTGACTCCGTAGTCACTAGTGAGATACGTTTATTTGCCGACGATGCCTTGCTGATGTCGATAATCTTAAGGACCCGGTAGCTTTGCCACATGACCTTAATGCCATGCAACGCTGGTGTGATACTTGGCAATTAAAATTAGACTTAAAAAAAGTGCGTAGTGATGAATTTTTTGGAAAAAGAGCAATTCCCTCCCGAACGCCTACTGCATCGGGAACACCGAAATTGAATGTGTAGACTCAATCAAATACCTAGGCGTTACCCTCACTCACGATCTCTCCTGGGTGAAACACATACTATGGGGAATATGTGGAAAAGCTAAGAAAAAACTAGGATTTATTAGAAGGGTACTTGGTGAATGTGATGAAAAGGTCAAAAGGGAAATGCTATCCGTCGTTGGTTAGGCCTCACATGCTGCAAGTATATTATGGGATCCTCACGAAGTTGGATTAATTGCCGAATTGGATCGCGTGCAGCGTAGATAGGAGCTAGATTTGTAAAAAGTTGTTACGATTAACTCAGCAGCGTATCCAAAATATTAGATCAGCTAGGCTGGGAATCACTCAATGGAGCGAAGGTTAAATCACAGATTGAATCTCTTGCATATGATTTGGAAGGAGGTCTCTTTAGCAGTGATGTTGAAGTAGTATTATCACCCCCATCGTATACTACGGTAGGAGAGATCATTTAAATAAAATTAGAGAGATCTAGTGTAGAACAGATAGATTTAAGATTTTCCACGAACGATAAGGAATCGTAATAACATTGTTCGACCGCGGTAGTGTCATGTTCTAGTCAAAATTAGTCTGGTGTGTATAGAATCCCTGCTAAACACCCTGGCGGTGACTTGCAGGGTGCTAAAAAATATATCTAAAGACTACTTTCACCCAAGGTACTTTTCCCTCCTAGAGCTTTCGGATAATGTTATTCTGATCCCTTATCATTCGTGGGAATATTGACATCTGAAATCTATCTGTTTGGCACTTAATCTCTCGAAATTTGCTCTCATCTACCGTAGTACGATGGGGTGTAATAATACATTTTCATCATCACTGCTAAAGAGTTATTCTTCCAATTTATTCAAGAGATTTAATCTGTAACTTAACCTTTGCTCCATTGAATGATTCCCAGCATAACTCCTTTCACAATGTTGATCCACTTCATTTCCCCAACTTTTTGAGAGCTGTTTACGAACGTTGAATTGTGAAAGAATATTCAGTGATCGGTGAATTTATGAGTTCCCGCTGTGTCCACAAATATTGAACGAATGACAGCAAAGGCCTTCCTCTCATGCTTTCATTTCCACGACTGGAATATTCTGGAGTAAAGCAAGCGCTTGCTTAAGCGAACATTCGTCGAGGAGTTCGAAAAGAAATGATCGGAAGCAGAAAACCTTAGGTCAACATTTGACCGTCGTCTTTCAAGTTTCCCCTCGAGACGCACGTAAATTTTTTGTCACGCTCCGTTTGGGAGTAAGGTGTTGGCTCATGAATTATTACTCCATGCTAAAGAAACATCACAGTTCCTTTCTTCTTTCTGGATCAATCGAAACCTTGTCCCATGGCAACCCCAAACGGTCCGTAAAACTGTGAAATTTCCCCTTTCAGCAACCCCTTATCGATTCTTTTCTTTTTTAACTCCGCGGAGTTCCCATCTGGAATATGTTGACCTACGAAGGGACACCCTGTCATTTATGCTTGTCTTCAGAGTTTCTCAGCTGTTGACCACTGTTGGAGGAGGGGCTGCGTGGGTCGATTGAAACGTAGGCGCCTGAAATGTCCGTAGCCGTTCGAAGGTGACGTGGGTGATGGAGGAAGGGGGTTGTGTCGCTGCGGTTGCCGTGGCGACGGTGTTTTTTCTCGTCGCATGCTGGAGATTTGGTTTTCTCGGGCAATGTTTGTCGTAAATTTTTTTATGCTTTTTGCTGTGGTCAATTTTTATTTAAAGTTCTAAAAAACTTATTTTTTGTGTGAGAAAACGTTGTTTTTCCGTGATAAAAATTTTTCTAAAACATTCAATTACACGGCCATTGAGTGATGGTGTCATGTTAAAAACACTATTGAGAAAGACAACGGGAAACCACCTCAATTATTATTCCCGAGCACAATGATGGACACGAGAGAGAAATTGAGTCCTGGCAACTGCGGGACTCGGCCCTAGTGGCCGTGTGTCAGGTCCGGCAGCGGGGGAGGCAAGGCTTTCGCGGTCGTCATCCCACGAAACCCTTGGAGGGGAAAACCGACAGCATGCCGTTAGAGGGAGTCTGTTGAGAGAAATCCTATGGAGGCAGGGAAAATGGATGAAGGGGGTATTGAGCGGTAGTGGAATGTTGAAGAAGGTAATAGAGGGGAGAATGTTGGGCAAGCGAGGAAAGGGCAGGAACAGGATAGGGATGTTGGACGGGATGAAGGGAGGAAAGAAATACACAGAGATGAAGAGGGACCTGATATAGATTAGGTTGCTGGATTGGGTTTTGTTTGGAGTCACAAGATATTTATTAGATAGTTGTGTCCATCCAAAAACCTACCTTAACCGGTAGATTACCTTAGAAAATATAAAAATTAAAATTCTATTACACAAATTGTCGCGTTACTATTCATTATTTGAAGGACTAATGTATCATTATGATCAAAGTGATGTCTACTTCAATATGCTCGTCGATATCAAATCACCCTTAACATCAATATCGATGAGAAATCAGTACCGGCGCCGATATCAAATTCGCCTTTGACATCGATATCGAGGGCGATGCCAACATCGTTATTAACATCGAAATCGACATTAATACGATCATTTATGTCGACATCATCATTGATATTGACGTCGACAATGGCGATGTCAACATATATATTTCCCTCCATCCAACACCAATATCTCAATACGACCAATATATCGAATGTCGACGACACCTTAAAGTCAGTGCCCGAGAGATTGACGTCAGAGTTAATATCGACAATCTCTCGGCATATCGAAGTGTATCACCATCCTTAAGAATGAATGGCTGCCCTGGGCAGTTAAATATTCCTAATGGCTTAATCTCTCACTGTCCTAAGTAATTAATGCGATCGCTACGTATCGAACTCCCGCCTCATTTAAATCGCGCCGTGAACCCTTTTATTTTATTTTGTAGACTCTCCGCGATAGCGTTGGCGCATGATCGGCCTTCTCGTCTCCGTGTGACCTCCAGAAGGAAATTTATGTCCCGGGTAAAAATGACTCGACTCATGTGACCCCATGGCGTCAATGTCTCCCCTATCAAGTTCGCCGATTTGTTTACTCTTCTCCGTGTCCGTGTTTTTCTTCAGTTTCGCTCATCTACACTGTTTTGTTTTCGTGTCGTCTCTCTCTGGGACGTGTAGGTTGGCTTTCTTTGATGCCTACGTGTCTGGAGTCAAGTTCAAGGATTACTCTGCCACCTCACTCTCTTGAGGTCTTCACTTTTGGAGAAGCAGGTCGTTTCCTTGGAGAATTTTCAGCTCCACAAGGCCATTGCCTCTCCTGAGTCCGACGACATTCAATTAAAGCGCGTGTACTCTTTGATATATCTGTCTCAAAATTCATTATTATAAATCCAGGATACATACATATATATATATATATATATTTTTTTTTTAATATACATAACTTAGACAGCAACATACAGCACGAGAACACACAAAAAGAACACTCACAATAATATCTTGATAGTTTCGACGGACTCGAACTTCGTCTTCTTCGGAAGATAAGATATCACTCATATCATATATATGAGTCATATCTTATCTTCCGAAGAAGACGAAGTTCGAGTCCGTCGAAACTATCAAGATAATATTGTGAGTGTTCTTTTTGTGTGTTCTCGTGCTGTATGTTGCTGTCTAAGTTTTTTATTCAACACTTCCGTGTTAATTCGAAGAAATCATCTATAAATATATATATATAAATATATATTATATATAGATGATTTCTTCGAAGTTACACGGAAGTGTTGGATAAAAAACTTTGACAGCAACACACAATATGAGAACAATTAAAAGGAACAGTCACACGTTATTTCTTGATAATTTCGACGGAATTGAGCTCCGTCTTCCTCAGAAGATTTGTTAGGATTAATCTTAACTAATCCTAAGACAGTCCTAAATAATGGGCCAAACTATATAAGACGGTCAAAAACTGAATTACGACATGCCCTGAGGACGATGGACCACTCAGCCATCGAAACGTCGGCAAACCTACGAACGTGGACCCGGTGGGAGACCCGAATAATCTTGGAAAACAATATCTATGAGGTTTCATATCCGTTTGTTTGTGAAAATGGTGGGGAAAAAAATATGTATTTTTTCCTGAACGATAGTTTAACTTATCGGTCGAAAGGTATCGAGCGAAAAGTCGTCCATTGTTGTCGCGTTTCTGGATTAAAAAAAGAATCAGATGGGATTGATCATGGTTATTCACTAAAATGAGTGCGTTGCCATTCTTCATGCGATTAAATAACGACTTATTTAATCGGTTTTCTCAAACTTTTTAAGCTACCAAAATCAGTCAAAACACTATTCCTTTGGCTTCTACTTATCATTGGAGCAAGTTCGTAAGATGGCGACGTCTAAAAACTCAAGGGGAATGGAGTGTATTACGGACAGCAAATCGAGTGAGAAAAGTAGGTACTAGTACGTGTTCGCGCCATTGCTTCTCTCGATCCGGAGACCAATGGGGTGCGAAATCTGGCAACGTCGGACGTTCTTTTCATTCGGAGGTGATCAAAATGTTTCGCGGTTGGCTAATTCGGCGTTCAAGTGTGTTGGCCGGCACGTCAAACAAGTCATCTAAATTCATGACTAATTATCGCCATTAGCGCTACCTGCGAATGAGAAGTTCAAACTGAACAGTCCACTTTCAACAACAGTAAGATTATCGCGTCCGGTAATGGACACTCGGGAAGGATAAAATGCACGTTGCCATCTTGAACGTGATGGCCCATTGTAAAAATGGCCACATTCCTCGTCGACTTCGTCCACTGCATGAGTATCTTTGAGGAGTTTCGACTAATTTAGTCCATTAGGTCATCAAAAAGTTCGATTTTAGTCGAAAAATTGAAAATTTACCAGTCAGAATGACCTTAAAATCAGTTAAAAATGTTGTTTTTGTGCCCACGAGTAGTCATTTTAGTTATGCGAGGAAATCGTTGTATTCAGTGCATAGGTTTCCGTTTTTGCGTTTTTAAATTGCTTCCGAATGTGGTACGGTCCAGGGAATTTGTACCAAAATACGGCCCAAGAATTATACGTTCTTATTCTTGTAATGTTTACCGATTGTATCGAAAAAATTGAACTAATCGTTTTCGTTTGTGATTTGTTCAAGATTTTGCGGATATTTGTTTATTGTAACCATGGCCACGGCTCTGATTTGTTTTGATCAATGTTTACTATTGAAATTATTTGTGTTTACGTAGATATGACGTGTGTGTTTTCGTGATGGATAGATTTCAAAATTTTTATTTAATTAATTCCCGTTTTTGGGATATGTCACATTTGTATTTATTGTTGCTAGAAAACCAGTCAACACTTTTTTTAATAGTATTTTATTGAGTTTTAACGTAATTTTTGAAATACTACCACGTAGCAAACGAATATTTTTCATTGTTTCACCTGACACGTGAAAATGTCAGAGCGTGACTCGTGTAATCCTGACGAATGTATTATAACCAGGTCAAATATCTCGTGGATCTGCAAAGTGTTTTCAATGCTAACGACTTGTTCGCCTTTAAATTCTCTCTGAAATTCGCCATGACTTACGATGGCCATTTTTGCTTTGACCGTTTAAAAAACACTCGATTCCGGCTGTTGAGTCACTCATAAGGGCTGTGTCGTACCCCGGTGGGGTAAGTGGAAAACGTTTTTTTTCTACGCTGGAGTTGAAGAAGTGACCTCATTGACTTAACCGAGACTATACAGAGGATGAGAAATCACAAGTCATCACGTTTGAATCAAGTTTTTTAAGTTTATCGCAACCTATACTACAATATACATGTCGTACAATCTGTATTTACCTTTTACAATAGTGTAGGAAATACTGAAGCGTAACTAGGAACTACTGTAGTAAGGCGCTGAAACGTGGTCACTGAAGCAGGAGGATAGACGTAGATTGGAGGCTTTTGAAATGTGGGTGTGGAGAAGAATGGAGAAGGTGAATGGACCGAAAGGAAAACAAATGAGGAAGTACTGGGGATGGTGGGGGAGGAGAGGGGTTTGTTGAGAGAAATCCTATGGAGGCAGGAAAAATGGATGAAAGGCGTATTGAGCGGCAGGGGGATGTTGAAGAGGGTAATAGAGGGGAGAATGTTGGGCAAGCGAGGTAAGGGTAGGAACAGGATAGGGATGTTAGACGGGATGAAGGGAGGAAAGAAGTACACCGAGATGAATAGGGACCTGATGTAGATTAGGTTGCTGGATTGGGTTTTGTTAGGAGTTACAAAATGTTTATTTGATAGTTGTGTCCATCCAAAAACCTACCTTAACCGGTAGATTACCTAAAAAAAATAGTGTAGAAGTGATTTCATCTATATCTACTCAATACCACGCAAGACGCCGCATGGGCGTGTGGCGGGGGGTGTTAGGGCACCACTCATAATTTAGAAAAACACCGCATGCAGAAGCCACAAATTTATAGCCCACAAACCAAGCACGGTAAACATTCATGCAAGAACCCTTTCGCCCCAACCCTTTCACACACATGCAAACCCACAAACTATCAACGAACATACACTTGCACTAACTTTGAATTTTTAATTTTGTTCCGACTTTTAACTTTAAAAAAATGTTTTTAATATTCCTAAATGGACTTGGTTTTTTAATATTATGATTTGTCTGATTTTTCTGAGTAAGATATGCCCCTTATTTTATCTTTGTGGTCTGATCTATCAAAGTAGTGTGGGGCCAATTTGATGAAAGAAGGACGATATTCTAATTGAATAAATATTTTTTTATAAACTCATAATAAAGAGCGTAAATATTGTTAGCAAATAAAAAAAACCGTAGTAATATGATAGTTAAAAAAATAATGTATCATTGGATAATGAGTATTTCTAAGAACATATTGATAACTAGAGGAAATTCTAATGATAATTCGGTTCGAATAATTTTTCATGATCCCCATTCGAGCATGCCAATCACAATATGGGAGTAAGTTACATTATTGGTTGTTTTTATAAAAAAATTCAAATATATATGAGCCATATTTTTATTAAAAGCGTCCATATTGCCATCAATGAGGGGAAAGAATTTCCTGTAGATCACATTGGACATGGATGACCGAGGTCACAATTTACAAAGGAAATTACAAAAACAAAAGCTCAGCAAAATATCTGAAAACTGATTAATTACGTGAATTTTTGCATGTATTTTTTCATACGAGGTGTGTTCAAAAAATAATGAGAATTTTAATTTTTCCGACAATAATATTTATTTATTCTGAAAAATTGAACAATTAAAATTGGCATTTTTTTATAAACACGACCGGTTTCGATGTAACTACATCATCTTCTTATGTAGAAACATCGAAACCGGTCGAATTAAAAATTTTATTTCATGGAAAATTGCCAATTTTAATTAATCATGGTATTCCACCATATCACGCGTGAAATGTCTCACAATTATTATACATTGATGTTGTCGCCTTCAAAAGTAGTCCACATTGGAGATTATGCACTTGTGCCAGGGCTTCTTCCAATCCCCGAAACACTTCTCAAAACTCGATCTTTTATGGCATGTGTACCAACGTAATAAAAAAAAATTTGACTATCGCACTCTCCAAGCCCGCGAAATGAAAAAAATTCCCGAAATTCCCGTTAATTTTTGAACACACCTCGCTGTGGAAGAGGAAAGAATTTTTTTCATTCTGTGTAGTCTTGTATCCAATTATCTCATTTAATTTTTATTTTATCGCCGTATTGTTTCTTATATGTGTATAGATATATGATTTCTTCGAAG
Organism: Hetaerina titia; assembly: GCA_037158775.1. Taxonomy (NCBI): domain Eukaryota; kingdom Metazoa; phylum Arthropoda; class Insecta; order Odonata; family Calopterygidae; genus Hetaerina; species Hetaerina titia. The sequence goes on along the minus strand of CM073775.1, from coordinate 27,185,679 downwards.
TAACACGGAAGTGTGATATAAAAAACTTTGATCGAAACACACGATATGAGAACACACACACGTTATTTCTTGATAAATTCGACGGAATCAAGCACCGTCTTCCTCAGAAGATTAGTTACGACTAGGATTAGTCGGTCCTAACTAGTCTTCCGGTGAAGACGGAGCTCCAGTCCGTCGAAATTATCAAGAAATAACGTGTGTTCCTTTTGTGTGTTCTCATATCGTGTGTTTCGATCAAAGTTTATTTCTGTTTATATATGTATATATATATGTATACATATATAAATAACTTAGGCTGACAAGGTTAGACATAGAAAAGGAACATGACGTAGAAGAAGATAGCTTAAGTCCAGGCATACCCGGCGATGAAATAGAAAGGGCATTAAAGGAGATGAAAGCAAATAAGGCCGTGGGGGTGGACAATATTCCTGTAGAAATGTTGAAATGGTTAGGGAAAGGTGGGAAGAAGGCCATATATGGACTGATTCGTAGTATCTATGAGGAAGGAATCTGGCCGGAAGATTTTGTGAGATCGGTGTTAGTTCCTATTCCAAAAAAGGCAAAGGCTTCGTCATGTGAGGATTACAGAACAATAAGTTTGATATCCCACGCAGCTAAAGTTATTCTCAGGATCATCAACAAAAGGATAGAGAGTAAGGCAAATGATTACTTAGGGGATGATCAGTTTGGGTTCAGGAAAGGAAGAGGTACGCGTGATGCCATTGCAGTAATGAGATCACTAGTCGAGAGGAATATAGAATACAATCAGGACGTTTTTGCCTGTTTTGTAGATTTCGAAAAAGCGTTTGATAGAGTGAATTGGGAAAAATTAATGCGTGTATTGCAGAAAATAGGAATGGATTGGAGGGACAGGAGACTGATCCGCAACCTGTACATGTCTCAGACTGCTCAGGTGCGAGTGGGGAACGGAGAGTCAGGATGGGCAGTGTTAGGAAGAGGTGTAAGGCAGGGTTGCCCATTGTCACCGGTGCTGTTCAACGTATAAGTAGAGGAAATGATTAAAGAGTCATGGGAAGAACTGGAGGTAGGAATGAAAGTCGGAGGGGAATTCGTAAAATCGGTTAGGTTTGCTGATGACCAAGCATTAGTTGCTCAGTCAGCCAAGGGGTTGCAAGCATTGCTGAGTGAATTGGAGGTTCAGTGCGATAAATATGGGATGAGAATCAATATTAATAAAACAAAGGTTTTTCAGAAAGAAAAATGCTAAGCTAAATATTATAATAGGTGGGGAAAAATAGAGCAGGTAGAACAGTCTACATATCTCGGAAGTGTTTTGGTCCAATACGGCAAAGTGGTAGGGACGTAGGAGAAGAATTGCGCTAGGCAAGGTGGCTTTCTCAAGGAGGAGGGAGTTGATGACGGGGACGTTGAGTAGGGGTGTTAAGAAAAGACTCGTAAAAACTCTGATATGGAGCGTAGCTATGTACGGCGCGGAAACGTGGTCACTGAAGCAGGAGGATAGACGTAGATTGGAGGCTTTTGAAATGTGGGTGTGGAGAAGAATGGAGAAGGTGAAATGGACCGAATGGAAAACAAATGAGGAAGTACTGGAGATGGTGGGTGAGGAGAGGGGTTTGTTGAGAGAAATCCTATGGGGGTAGGAAAAATGGATGAAAGACATATTGAGCAGTAGCGGAATGTTGAAGAAGGTAATAGAGGGGAGAATGTTGGGCAAGCAAGGGCAGGAACAGGATAGGGATGTGGGACGGGATGAAGGGAGGAAGGAAGTACACGGAGATGAAGAGGGACATGATGCAGAGTAGGTTGCTGGATTGGGTTTTGTTTGGAGTCACAAGTTATTTATTAGATAGTTGTGTCCATCCAAAAACCTACCTTAACCGGTAGATTACCTAATAATAAAATGCATTATATCAATATAATGCATAGAATTTACATTATTGTGCGCGTTCGTGGGTTTTCCAAGAAAGTGATTATATATATATATATATATATAAATTCACTGATAGTCATAAGAAACACAGAAACCAAAACACACAAAAGAGGGAAATGAGTTCTGTTCCTAATTCCTCTTGAGAAATGTGGTTGGACCACCGAAAATTCGAGAACCAGTGAGTTTTCCCTCTTTTGTGTGTTTTGGTTTCTGTGTTTTTTATGACTATCAGTGAATTTACATTACACGTTTGTGGGTTTTCCAAAAAAGTGTGTATATATATTTATATATAATGGGTGTTTTTTTGTACTTTCATTGTACCAACTCAGTCTCCGACTCTCCCCACTGCCCGCAACCCGGTGACATGTGTACCTCGCCCTTACCTGTGCGTTCACCTATGCAAATGAGGAATTCGATCAAAGGCGAAATTCAAAGTCGCGCTAATTGCTCCGAGTCGCGTTCTCTCCTTCCGGCCGTGGCCAATCCATGTCTTTGACCTCAAGTTCGCCCTGCGCCGTGCTAATTTGACGATCGGAGAGTGAGATTACTGAAATAGAGCCAAAGTGTTGTAATGGCGATGTTTTCTTATGCCGGAAATAGCAGCCCCCTTCCCCCCCCCTCTCGGGAGAGAAGGACTCTCGGGATTGTCTTTTTGTGAACTCCACGTTGGGTTTAAGCAAAATGAAAACATGCGAAAAGATCGCAGTCGGTCGTTTGATGCGGAAAATCAATCCTGGAAAGGTTTCGGTGGATTAGTATAGGCATGGCGAAGTTGTCAGCTGTTCAGGGTGTGAAAAAAGGGCCGTTGAAATCGAATCTAGGGATGTGTTGGGGGGTAAATGGGTTCCACGTTTGGCCTCTTGCCTGGTTCTCCTCTGGCAAGGGAAGGCGTGCTCGCTGTCGCTATTGCTATAAAACCCGTGACAGTAGATCGTGAGAACGCGATAATTAAAGGCTCAACTGTTATTTTGTTAACATTGACAGGGAATTACTGGCCAAGATAGGTTACAATGGAGCCAATTGTATTTAGCTTTTCTACATTTGTAACACTTGCCTTGCACAACAGTACTATATATCTATCTATATATACACTGGGCACCCTACAAGCCACTGCTGGGGTATCTGGCTGGGGTTCGTTTGCACATCAGGCATGCAACTTAAAAAAATCAACATTTTCCTGATCGTTAAATACAATATAAATATATATTTATATATATGTGTATTTTTATTGTATGTTTTTATATGGGTATATATATTAATATAAAATATATAATGTATATATATATATATATATATAACCCAATTTACACTGAGATCGCAGATCTCAGTGTGAATTGGGTTTCCTTATTAGCCTAAGTGGTAGAGCATCCGCCCGGCAAGTGGAAGGTCCGGCGTTCAAATCCCGGATAAGGAAATATTTTTACATTTGTGATCTGGTCAAATCCACCTTCCCCACCTTTCCTGTGTTCGTCTTTTATGTTTTCCTATCCCCTTTCCTTATACCTATTTAAATGTGTGAAATAATATTTGTTCGCCGTATGGCGGGATTTCGTGTTTGAATATATATATATATATATATGGACATATATATGTATATATGTGTGTATATATTTGTGTATATATATGTATGTGTATATATATATATATATATATTCATTCAAACATAGAAATAGGTATAAGGAAAGGGGACGTGGTTCAAATCCCGGATAAGGAAATATTTTTACTTTCGTGATCTGCTCAAAAACCGCCTTCCCCACATGTCCTGTGTTCGCCTTTTATGTGTTTTCCTATCCCCTTTCCTTATACCTATTTCTGTTTGAATGAATATATATATATATATATATATATATATATATATATATAAGCATGTATATACCATTAATTTAGCTCAGGATTACTACATGTAAATGCGCTGCAGTGTCAACTTAGAATTACCTCTCTACAGCTCTAGCGGAACTGTAGGTAACAGGTAAGGTAATAACATAAAAGATTGCATTTAATTGTGACAGAATACCAAGCTACACTTTCGTACTCAATAGTCTGATCCCATACTGCACGCGTAAAAAAAAATGACATCTTAAATCTATATGTTCCGCACCTAATTTTATTTACATCATCTCTCCTCTCGTACCATGATGGGCTAATAATGAAATTACAGAGTCTTCGCAAAGGATTCCTCCTGTGAATATATGCAAATATTTGCAAGTACTGAAAATATTAATCTTGTATTACAATAAAACGTGTAGTCCACACAAAAGTAATGATTACCTTCATTGTATCAAGGATGATGATTGTTCTTCAATTTTTGAAGAATCAAGCGTAATATTGTCGTCGAGAAACAGGGTCGATTCATAGAAAATTTTTTTTTAGGTTATCTACCGGTTAAGGTAGTTTTTTGGATGGACACAACTATCAAATAAACATTTCCCCACCTAGCAACCTAAACTACATCAGGTCCCTCTTCATCTCGGTGTACTTCTTTCCTCCCTTCATCCCGTCCAACATCCCTATCCTGTTCCTACCTACCTCGCTTGCCCAACATTCTCCCCTCTATTACAGTCATCAACATTCCACTACCGCTCAATACGCCTTTCATCCATTTTTCCTGCCTCCATACGATTCTCTCAACAAACCCCTCTCCTCACCCACCATCTCCAGTACTTCCTCATTTTCATAGAAAATAATAATGCATTATTCCACGGTTTATTAAAATTTATTTAGGTATAAGTTTCGGCGTTGTTTCTTCAAATCCTCTATAACTAATCAGGAGTATCTCGATCCAATTTTCATGACACCTTAATGATTTTTACCTGCATACCTCTCTCTCCCCTCCCCTTTCACCATACCTAGCAACTTCCTCGTTTGTTTTTTTGCTCACTTCACCTATTTCCATCCTTTGCACCCACATTTCAAAAAGCCTCCAATGTACCCATCCCGCTTCAATGATCAGATTTCCCCACATTTTAGTTATAATATATGTTTATTAAAGTTATATCACCTTAAGGAAATTCTTCTTTTCCTGTCCGTACAACTTCTCTCCCCTCATACAAAAACCTTACAAAATTACGGAACGGTTCGCCTTAGCCTTCCTGTTTCGAGAACACCTCATTAAATCCGTTTTTTTTTTCAGTTTGATTCCAAATATATAACTGGTTCATGGTGAAGGTGAAATGGACAGAAAGGAAAACAAATGAAGAAGTACTGGAGATGGTGGGTGAGGAGAGGGGTTTGTTGAGAGAAATCCTATGGAGGCAGGAAAAATGGATGAAAGGCGTATTGAGCGGCAATGGGATGTTGAAGAAGATTTTAGAGGGGAGAATGTTAGGTAAACGAGGAAAGGGCAGGAACAGAATAGGGATGTTGATGACTGTAATAGAGGGGAGAATGTTGGGCAAGCGAGGAAAGGGCAGGAATAGGATAGGGATGTTGGACGGGATGAAGGGAGGAAAGAAGTACACAGAGATCAAGAGGGACCTGATGTAGAGTAGGTTGCTGGATTGGGTTTTGTTTGGAGTCACAAAATATTTATTTGATAGGTGTGTCCATCTAAAAACCAACCTTATCTGGTAGATTACCTAATAATATTATAGAATAACTGATTTTTATAAAGCTCTTTGCTCATCGGCCGAATGGCTAATTTTAAACACTTTCCTTGTTCGTTTAAAATGAATACACTTTGTAACTTCCACACGATTTTTATTCGTACTACCGGTTTCAATGATTCGGCGTCATCATCAGGTACCTGAACTTTCCTTGTTATCCACCAATCGCACTGATTTGGGGAGTTCCCCGCCAACTATCGTTCCTTCTACATTCACACCTCAAATTTGACCGAGTTGGGGGCAATGTTCACCCGGATGCATGCGATGTCTCGTGTGGGAATAGTGGCATTTTAATTCCAGAAAGAGAGATTTGGGGAGGTGTGAAGGTAACCGTGTTAACGTCCCTAGTTAATGTCCACCTATTCTAATTATTATAGCTCTGCAGTTTCAACAGAACCTCATTAACTTCGTTCTTTTCTCATTGATTCCACGAGTTCCCGACCACGGGCATGCAGAGATACTATTCTCCCTTGCCTGGTGTGCTGTAGGATAGGAACCTATTGCCAATCCTCCCGTGGGTCGATAACATATATCCCGGCACGGCCATGCCGATTAAAGCGGGCGATTGGTCTGCTAGTTGGCTTAACAGTAATTGTTGCGAATTAACCTCGTTGTTGCCTGGTCGAGCAGAAACGTACCGCACGCGGCTATCTATTTGACCTTCTGAAATTAGTGTGCGAGAGAGATTTGAATCCGCTCTTCGTTGCTGCTGGTCCACTGTGCCCGCATTGGGGATGCATCATAATTCAACGAGGATTTTGACAGTTGAAACTATATATATATATATATATATATATATATATATATATATATAACTGATAGCAATAAACAATATAAGAACACATAAAGAGAATACTCACACATTATTTTTTAATAATTTCGACGGAATTGAGCTCCGTCTTCATCAGAATATGCAATTGAACTGATATATATATATATATATATATATATATATATATATATTATTAGGTAGAGATGAAGAGGGACCTGATATAGATTAGTTTGCTAGGTGGGGAGTCACAAAATGTTTATTTGATAGTTGTGTCCATCCAAAAACCTACCTTAACCGGTAGATTACCTAATAATAATTATTGGGTAATCTACCGGTTAAGGTAGGTTTTTGGATGGACACAACTATCAAATAAACATTTTGTGACTCCCCACCTAGCAAACTAATCTATATCAGGTCCCTCTTCATCTCTGTGTACTTCTTTCCTCCCTTCATCCCGTCCAACATCCCTATCCTGTTCCTGCCCTTTCCTCGCTTGCCCAACATTCTCCCCTCTATTACCCTCTTCAACATTCCACTACCGCTCAATACGCCTTTCATCCATTTTTCCTGCCTCCATAGGATTTCTCTCAACAAACCCCTCTCCTCCCCCACCATTTCTAGTACTTCCTCATTTGTTTTCCTTTCGGTCCATTTCACCTTCGCCATTCTTCTCCACACCCACATTTCAAAAGCCTCCAGTCTACGTCTATTCTCCTGCTTCAGCGACCACGTATATATATATATATATATATATAACTTTTGGACGGCACAATAGAACACAGAATAAAATACACAACACGTAAAAGAACACTAACATTGCAGATTGTTTAAGCTTTCGGCCTACTCCGAGGCCTTCTTCAGGTCAGAGTCTGACCTGAAGAAGGCCTCGGAGTAGGCCGAAAGCTTAAATCATCTACAGTGTGAGTGTCCTTTTACGTGTTATCTGTTTTATTCTGTGTTCTATTGTGCCGTCCAAAAGTTATATTGCTCTCGTGAGTACTTCCGCATCATCTATATATATATATATATATATATTCTTTATATATATATATATATATATATATATATTCTTTATATATATCTTGAAAGCAGAGCTTACATGGGTGTTTGTGTCCTGTGGGTGTGGAGAAGAATGGAGTAAGTTAAATGGACCGAAGGGAAAACAAATGAGGAAGGACTAGGGATGGTGGGTGAGGAGAGAGGTTTGTTGAGAGATATCCTATGGAGGCAGAAAAAATGGATGAAAGGCGTATTGAGCGGTAGTGGAATGTTGATGAAGGTAATAGAGGGGAGAATGATAGGCAAACGAGGAAAGGCAGGAACATGTTAAGGATGTTGGACGGGAGGAAGGAAGTACACAGAGATGAAGAGGGACCTGATGAAGATTAGGTTGCTCGACTGTGTTTTGTTAGGAGTCACAAAATATTTTATAGTTGTGTCCATCCAAAAAACGTACCTAAACCTGTAGATTACCTAAAAATAATATTTATAAAAACATAAATATTTTTATGTGTGTATGTATGTGTATGTGTGTATATATATATATATATATATATATATATATATATATATATATATATATATATGCGGGTCGCGGTGGTCTAGCGGGTAGAGCGTTGGACTGCTGACCGGAGGGTCTCGGGTTCGATTCCCGGGCAAGGCACTTTGGGCACCTGCAGCTCCACCCAAGCTAGTTGATTTTTCGGGTACCAGGTTTTCCTGGGAAACCATAACCGGCACAGGGAAAGGAACTGGCCCCCCTACCCTGATGTGTGAATATTCACACGCCGTCGGGCTTGGTACATGGGTGAGCCTACCTTCACCTACTAAACCGACCTTCGGGTTGATTACTGTGTCTATGGTCTATATATATATATATATATATATATATATATATATATATATATATATATATATATATATACATATATATATACACATACATATATCTATTTTAGGCTCACACTATAAAAATACGAGTGTGTTTATAAATATATACACACATATATTTATACATATGTGTGGATGAATATTTTTAAAATTTCCCAAAATGTCATGCCCTCTCTTACCACTATGCGGACATAAGTGACCCTCCTTACAATTCGTGTTCTACGGCTTTATCCCCTCCATCCTAGAATATTCCTCTCCCAATTGTTCCACCGCTTTCCCAAGGACACTGAAGGATTTCCTACCAGTTTTGCCCCTCATGATAACACCCTACCCGAGGTGCTTACACAATATTTGAAATGGTTCCATTGGAAATTGATTAACTTGCTATCCTTCTTTTCAATCCGCCTTCCTCCTCATGTAATCCGTTTAAACAACCTCGCGCACATTCCGAAATTCCGCGTTTCAATTGAGTACATTCCAACGTTCCCTTTTCTCCAGAATATCCTCCCTATTCAAATCCCTTGTACGAGCAAAACTCTCTACGGGTCGTAGCAAAAAATGCCTCGTTTGACCCTTTCTCTCGCCAAGTCCCTCCTTTTGCGCCGGCGTGATGTCCACTGGATCTGTTTATGTAATTTGTTTCACTTTGGCTTTGATCACTTCTTCCTCATGTGTTTTTGCGTGTAATGTTACTCGGTGCAAAAGAGCATGGTGGACTATTTGGTGACTTATTAAATAAATTCATCGAAGAAATTAACACCTTTTGCAGTCTTATTTCGATTTCATCACACGTCAATTCAACTCAAAGAAACGTCTAATGTGTACCACAGAATAGCCCTTGTCCTCGTTTTACATTGGTGAAAGTTGTACTTTCCCACCTTTCATCATCCGCGGTAACAACCATACAGAACAACTTCCAAGCAGTTTCCAAAACCCAAAACTTGCCCTCAGCCTCAAAAACTCATTTTAATGTAATTATACCATATCTATCTTTCACCTCCTTCCTTCCCACTGCCTGGAGAAGACTGTTCAAACTTACGGTATTGTCTCCGTAATTTCATTATTGAAGCCATTCAATCCGGCAGGACTCAACAATTCACCTCCCCAATTATTCCCCTCCCCAACATTGCCGTAATCCTTAATTAGATGATTAAACTTTCCTCATATCCAAATTTAATCACGCTCCAGCTGGTTTCATTGTAGCCTTCCCCTACCTTCCACCCTCGTATTCTTTTTCTCCCTTAACCAACAATTCTACCCCCTCCATCCAAGGTACACTTTACACTGCATTTTTTTCTGCCGATGAAAATTATAATCTGCTGTCCCAGGAACGTCTCTAAGTTTCAGTTAAGCCTTTTTAATATTCCATTTAATGGCTTACTAATGGAATTCGTAATCTTTTCATCTTATGTGCTCGTCCATTTCTCCGGCGGGGAGTGGAATATTTGAAATTGCATGCATGAAATTCTGCGGATTTCACTAGTACTGACGCGCTCCTCGATAGCTTAATTGGTAGAGCATAGGCCAAGCAAATCGATCGTCCGTGGTTCAAGATTTGGTCGAATGAAACTGTTCTGCTTGGACACCGCACCCTTCCACCTGTTTGTCTTTTGTGTGTGTATTTATACATTGTTTATATAATATATATATATATATATATATATATATATATATATATATATATATATATATATATATATATATATAATCCCGAAAGGAAAAACAAATGAGGAAGTACTGGAGATGGTGGGTGATGAGAGGGGTTTGTTGAGAGAAATCCTATGGAGGCAGAAAAAAAGGATGAAAGGCGTATTGAGCGGTAGTGGAATGTTGAAGATGGTAATAGAGGGGAGAATGTAAGGCAAACGAGGAAAGGGCAGGAACAGGATAGGGATGTTTGACGGGATGAAGGGAAGAAGGAGGTACACGGAGATGAAGAGGGACCTGATGTAGTTTATGTTGCTGGATTGGGTTTTGTTTGATGTTACAAAACATTTATTTGATATTTGTGTCCATCCATAAACCTACCCTAACCGGTAGATTACCTAATATATATGTGTGTGTGTGCATATATATCTTCATATATATATATGATCACATATTATGGTAGGGGGGTCATATCCTTTCCCTGTACCGCCTATGGCTCTTCAGGAAGTTCTGGTACTGTTCTTGTACTTTGACCATAATTAAATACGCATGCAGACTATAATTAAGTGCGTGTGCATCCAGAATTATTGAACTGAATTAAAGTGGTATTCGTAATATATGTATATATATATGTATTGATGGTAGAGTTCACCCAGTACTAAGTCACGGCGTGTGATTATTCACACATCAGGGTAGGGGGGCCAGTTCCTTTCCCTGTCCCGTTTATGGCTTCCCTGGAAGATGTAATTCCCGAAAAAAATCAACTTGCTTGGGTGGGGCTGCAGGTGCCCAGAGTGCCCGGGAATCGAACCCGGGTCAGTAGTCCAACGCTCTATCCCTGGACTCCCGCGACCCACACGCACTAATACATATACGAATATATATGTATGTATATATATATATGTATATGTATATATATATATATATATATATATATATGTAAACACGCAGACATAGTCTGTTGAGCATAATTCTTTGGAGAAGTATTGTTTTATTTCTTACAATTCGGTCCATTGCGAATCCACCATTTTTCGAGTGCCCAGTCGAGGCTAAAAAGTTTTCGAAATGACTCACCAACGAGAGGGTTGAGCCGCGAGTGCTTTTAATAGCTTTTGCGAATTCCCATTCGTCGTGAACTGGGCCATTCTCACCCTTACGGAAGACCGCAGGAACAAAAAAGAAACGAAGGAAACCCCGTACCCTGGAATTGATGAAAAATTTTTTTATTCCGCCCGCTCATCTCAAAAGGAAGGAGAGAGAGATAAAAAACAAATAATCGATCAGGTCTGAGTATGTTCCGCGGAAAACAAGTGACGGTCGGCGGGCGCGCACACAAGCGTTCTTCCGTATCTCGGTGGAGAACGCCGAGGGAGGTAAATGGTACATGGGTTTCTTTTATTTCTCCCTCTCTCTCCAATTGGCATTTCGCTTCGCTTTCCCCGACGGGTTTAGTATTAATTATGACATTAAGAGGGAGCTAACGAATTAGCCTCGAGAGACGAGAGTGTGTGTGTGTGTGTGTGTGTGTGTGTGTGAAGGAAGGAGAGAGGAAGGCGTGCGCGCTAACCATTCATTGCCCAACGCCTTCTCAGAACAAACCACCAGGCTTGTTGTCTTCAACTCCATTCTCCGAAGGAACAATCATGACGAGGAATGTGTGCGAATGGTCTCTTTCTGAATGTACCTCCACCCCATCCCCTGTAGTCAGGCAGTCTCAGAAACCATCTCAAAAAAGGTGGAATGGGCGAGAGAATTTTCATATATTCATCAATTCAAGTTATTCTAGTGATGGTAATTAGGGGGAGGTGACCTAAACTGAGGTCATTTACTCCACTCGGGGTGGTTATTATTTTAAAGGTAGGTTTTAAGGTAGGTTTAAAGGTACTTTAAGGTAGGTTTTGGATGAACACCGACTTGATATCGCTACATCTACATCTGAACAATACCCAGCATCAATTTCAGATTGTAAAAATAATTCGCCTTGACCGGGATTCGAACCAGGATCCTTAGATGTTCGGCCGAGTGCTTTAGCCAGTTAAGCTACCAGGACATCCTTTTAAACTCTGAGATTTTCGGGGCTTTAATGGAACGGTATGTTGGGACGAAATACCGTGCGTACGAGGTTTGTCCAAAAAGTATGGCGAATTTTGAATTTCCGCGGGTTTCGCATGTTTGATTTTCGTTTCTTTCTGGCCGAACTTATCCGATAAGTTCGGCCATTTTGAATGTTCAGTTAATTGTTGACAGAAGTTTTTCTTGGACTTGTTTTGGCTTGTCTTCGACTTTTGCCTGTTCCAAAATATGGATCATAAGATCTTTGTCAAATTTCGTTTGAAAAACGAAATTTAAGAGCCCGGACGTCTTCCGATTATTGACTATGGCATATGGAGAAGCTACCTTGGACCGAAGCAACGTCGTACAATGTCACGTAGCCGTTGGCGAAGCGACACATTCCACGAGGTTGAAGCCAACAATTAAACCCTGAGGGTGTTTCTACCTTTGACAATTGTTGCTTTTAACAATTTACTCTGAAATTGTTGCATTGCAATGAGCAATTAGCGGATTAAGTTAAAAATTACTGTTGCGGCTTCTCCTGCAATTTCTTGGAATTCAAACAATACCCCGCAATCCTCCTTAAGGGCGTGTGGCGGGAGGTGTTAGGTCACTCAACAACAAATTGCCACCGCATGCCAAACAAAACAAAAGCATGGCAATTAACTCCCACTGTGACGTATATATATATATATATATATATATATATATAATTATTATTAGGTAATCTACCGGTTAAGGTAGGTTTTTGGATGGACACAACTAATATATATATATATATATATATATATATATATATATATATATATATATATATAATCTTGAAAATGACGCACTCCGGCGACGCACAAACACACAAACACTAGGTTAATAAATATTAAACACACAGAAACATAAAAGAAGGACACTTACAGTAGATATTTACGTTTCGACGGCACGGCCGTCGTCATCAGAATCTATCTGTGATTACAGATACATCAGAATGTATCTGTAATCTATATATATAAAGGCACTTTCTTGAAAAACCCACGAACGTGCACAATAATGTAAATTGACTAACTAGTCGACACAAACACAGAAACTAAAACATATAAAAGAGGGACTCACTGGGTCTCGAATTTTCGGCGGTGCAACCACCTTTATCAAGAGGAATTAGGAATAGAACCTCTTTTATATGTTTTAGTTTCTGTGTTTGTGTCGACTAGTTAGTCAATTTACATTATATATATATGCATGTATTTATTCACTTTTACATTCGCGTTTTAACTGCCAAACATGCAAATACATACAATACTATTCAACATACACATGCACCTACGAGTATCTAAGCAGAGTTTAATCTTGTCCTGACCTGTGTAATTCGAATGTCTTTACTATTTCAATAATGATTTTGATTACATACCATTATGATTACCCATTGTCTAGGGAAAAGCATATAGCTCCTAACATCGCCCCGCGTACCTCAAAGTTATATTTAACAAATCCCTCACTGATTGCAGAGTCCCTAGGAATTGGAAAGCCGCTCAAATAACGCCCATTTTTAAAAGTGGTGACAGGGGGGACCCCAGTAATTACTACAGATCCACATCTCTCACTTCTATGTGTTGCAAAATTTTTGAGCACATAATTGTCAGTTCCACAATGATATATCTTGATTACCTTAACTTTTTGAGTGACAATCAACGCGGATTCAGGAAAACCCACTCAGTCCAGACCCAATTAGGATTATTCACACACGACTTACTTTTATCGGGTGAAAGTGGTAGGCAAGTGGACACGATCTTCGTAGATTTTCAAAAGGCATTTGATAAAGTTCCCCATGGTTAACTGAGTCTTAAATTGAGGTTGTTACTTACATTCGCTAAAGACTTAACTTGGGGGACCCACATAAGTATAGTCTGCGGGCAAGCATATAAAAAAATTGGGATTTATTAGACGCCTTGTCGGCAGAAGTGAATCCAAGGTCAAGGAACGTTTTTGCCACGCTCTTGTTAAGGCCTCATTTAGAATATGCATGAAGCGTATGGGATCCGATTGAAAAAGGCCTAATTCGGGAATGGTACGATAGAATGGTATTTAATTAGTTCAAATAATTTTCGTTCAGCATTTGAAAAGTCACTACTACAAACATGTACTCTCCAAACTCCGAAAAGTTTTCGATCTCTTACGTCCAAGGTGAATTGGCCTTTTTTATTCCTCCCCCCGATGCGATAGATGGTACCCACAAACTCGGGAGAATTCGCCATGGATCGAAACGCAGGGAACATCCTTGAAGAAGATGCTCCACAGCCATCTTGCCACTCCCAAATATCGAGATAAACTTCTTAAACTGAAGGCGTTTTAAGAACATCCCAATGTTCCCGCCACAAAGAGGGATTACTTAACTTAGCTTAATTTATGAACTTTGGATCGAGTTGATTTCGTCATTTCAGTTAGCCTTACGTCATACCGTCATCTCCTTCTCTGATGAACATTCATGAAACGGGCGGTGAAGAAATGCAATGAGAAAGTTTAAGAGAGGTGTTATTTGGTTCTAGTTAGACCACATTTGGAATATGCCGCAAGTACGAGGGTCATCCGGAAAGTAGTACCCGTTCGTGAAATAAAGACACAAAAGTAAATATTAACAAACATAAAAAATTTTATTTGAAAGAGGATACTTTAAACTACTTCTCAACACAATCTCCAAGCAAATTAAGGCATTTGTCATAACGTGTGACAAGTTTCTGTATTCCTGCTGCATAGTCCTTCGCCGCCAGCTCATTGAGATACAGGGTCACTCCTTCTTTAAGTTCTTCATCGCTGTCAAATCTTTTTCCTGCCAAAAAGTCTTTAAGCTTTGTAAAGAGATGAAAATCTGAAGGGGCCAAGTCCGGGCTCTACGGTGGATGGTCGAAAGTTTCCCATTTGAATTGCTGCAAAAGTTTTTGTGTTATCCCAGCTGCATGAGGCCTGGCATTGTCATGAACGAGAATGACACCAGTAGACAATAGACCTCGCCGCCGATTTTGTATTGCCCGCCGTAATTTCTTTAATGTTTCACAATACGCATTGGCATTAATAGTGTCTCCACGGGCCATACAATCAATAAGCAATACACCTCGTCGATCCCAGAAAATGGTTGCCATGAGTTTCCTGGTGGACAGAACTGTCTTGAATTTTTTTGGTTTGTTTGGTGAATGAGCATGATGCCACTCCATTGACTGTCGTTTACTCTCAGGTGATGCATAACAAACCCATGTTTCGTCACCAGTAATTATGCGAGTCAAGAAAGAGTCTCCTTCATCAGAATAACGTCCCAAAAACGTCAGTGCTGCAGCCATACGCTTGGTTTTGTGCTCATCTGTAAGCTTGCGAGGGACCCATCTTGCACAAATTTTTGCATAATGCAGATGGTGTTTAACAATTTCATGAACAATTGTTCGAGAAACATTGGGAAAATGCTCACAGATGTCATCAATTGTGACGCGCCGATCGTTCCTCACGAATTCGTCAACTGAGCTCACCAGTTGGTCTGTAATGACAGACGGTCTCCCCGAACGCTCATCGTCGTGTGTGTTCCCCCTCCCCATGTTGAAGTTGCGACACCACCGCCGAACAGACGACTCGTCCATTACATTGTCTCCATACACCTCCTTTAATTGGCGATGAATATCACATGGGCGAACGTTTGTTGCATTGAGGAATTTAATCACTGCCCTCACTTCACAACTGGCGGCGTTCTCAATTTTTTTTAAACATTGTAAACAATCACAGAAACAACACAGGCAATGCTAGCGTCACGCAACTTGGCTCAGAGAAGGCAGACAAGCCACTGAAGCTATCTGACCTCGTCCAGCGGCTACTCGCGTCGTCAGCACTTCATGCGGCACGAACGGGTACTACTTTCCGGATGACCCTCGTATTTGGGATCTTTGGGAGAAAATCTGGCAAAAAGAATTAGATAAAGTCCAGAGAAAATTCGCCAGATTCGTGAAAAATATATATGACAAGAGCACAAGTGTAACAGGTCTCTTAGGGGATTTAGCCTGGTAGTCACTTGAGAAATACGAAGAGAACAAGCGAGACTTAGACTCTTAGAAAGATTCAGAACCAGTGAGTTTAACGACGACACTAAAGGAATTATAATAACCCCACACTACTTGGATAGATCTGACCACAAATATATAAATTAAGGGAGATAGATTCCAGTACAGATGGATTCAAATAGTCATTCTTTCCCAGAACAATCAGACAAATCATAATAGTACGAAATCAAAGTCCATTTAGAAATATTAAAAACTTATAAGTTACAAGTTGGAACAAAATTTAAAATTCAAAGATTGTGCATGTGTATGTTTGTTGGTAATTTGTGGGTTTGCATGTGTGTGAAAGGGTTTTGCATGAATGTTTACCATATTTGGTTTGTGGGCTATAAATTTGTGACCTCTGCATGCGGTTTTTTCCTAATTTACGGGTGGTGCACTAACAACCCCCGCCACACGCCCTTGCGGCTGCTTGCGGTGTATTGAGTAGACGTAGATGACAAAAAAATCGTGAAAAAAGGGAAAATTAAGCATTTTTACAAGCGTAACCGTTGCAATTCGCGTTTCGACCAACTGACCAATGTCTACCTGAGGTGTAAGAAGGTGAAGAAGCGCGTGAGAAGGGTGCAAGGAATTGAGATTATTAAAAAAAATATCAATCAGGTCAACCAACAATTTGTGTTGGAGAGGGACAGATTCGAACGGCCGCTCGATAGCAACCCCGATGCGCTGCTGTTTCGAATCAAACACAAAACAATCTTCGAGACGGACTGACTTATCTATAATGTGCTCAAGGATAAGAAGGGACATATTTTTTTTTCTAATCCGGATCGCCTCTACTTATCGCAATGTGGTCATAAATTATTCAAACATCACTCCTCAACCAGAAGCAATAGGTCCCATCGTTCAAGTGGAAGGAGAGAGAGAGTCCTCGACTTGCCTCATCACACCAATTGGGGGAGTGGATTCTCATCATGACGCGTACTTTGGCGCTCATGAAGAAGAAGAGAGACAACTGCCATGCTCTCAAGAAACTTGAGGTTGCAATTCAAGGAAACAGCTCGTCTAAAACAGACAGCATACCACTTCGGGCCTGAGCCATGCAAAATTGGGAGCGGCGAAGAATGGAATAAAATAAATGAATCATGGCATTGAAGAGGAGAATGGTGATAAGATTAAATGGGCAGGGTGAGTAAGGTACCAGAAAGTACATTTAAAGAACAGAAGAGGCAAGGGGAATCAGATAGAGGAAACTCCACGTCAATGAAGAAGAACTAGAGATGGATAGAACACACCTTAAGACGCATGTGGATTAGTTAGAAATATCATAGAAGGGAAAAAAATTCAAGTGAAGATGAAGGATAGGAATACCAAGAGGCCAAGTGCCTAGAAAAAATAAAAAAGGACGTAAAAGAGAGAAGCTATAAGGCAGCGGGTGAGAAGGAAATAGCATTGGATAGAAAAGAATAGAATGTTAAGCCTAATTAAATGCACAATGTGGGACTATATTGATGTACGCAAAAAGATAGGCACCCAAAACTATCGAAAAGCAACCAGGACTGTATGTGTATGTTAGTGTATATTATATATATATATATTATATATATAATATATATTATATATATATATATTTATGTGTGTGTGTAAACATATGTACACACACAAAAACACACACACTCATTCGCATGGAAATATATACAAGGAAAAGGGATAGAAACACATACAAAAAATAAACACAAAAGAGTTGGGGAAGGTGGAATCGAGTAGACAACAAGTGCAAAATATTTCCTTGACCGGGGCTTGAACCGAGTATCTTTCGACTTGCCTAACTACTTTAGAGATGCTCTAACCACTTGATCTATCGAGGAAATGTAATTTACACTGACCTCTGCGGGGGGTTTATGCATCAAAGTGCCCCCATTTCCAAGACCCGTGTTTCAAGTCGCGGTTAAGGAAATATTTTTACATTCGTGGTCTGCTTGATTCCGCTTTCCCCACCTCTCCTGTGTTCCCTCTTTTATATGTTTTAGTTTCTATGTTTTCTATGACTATTTAGTGAATTATATATATATATATATATATATAACGCTTATGTGAAAGTCTCACGAATGTGAATACTGTGAATTATATATATATATATATATATATATATATATATATAACGCTTGTCGTGGTGGAAGGGCTTGTGTGTTCCGATGACCCCTAGAGCTGTGCTGGCGGGAGTAATAATAATTACTCCTGGAAGGGTCACCCATGCCAGATAGGTCGAAGGTTAGGAGCCAGACGAAAGGTAGTCCACGCAGCGTCTGTTCCTCAGTGAGGCGGCTGCAATGGCGTCTGACCCCAGTGGGGCGGCCATTAAGTGATGGTGTCACGTTAAAAACACTATTGAGGAAGGCAACGGGAAACCACCTCAATTATCATTCCCAAGAAAATATGATGGACGCAAAACAGAAATTGAGTCCTGGCAACTGCGGGACTCGGCCCAAGGGGCCGTGTGTCGTGCCCGGCAGTAGATTGGAGGCTTTTGAAATGTGGGTGTGGAGAAGAATGGAAAAGGTGAAATGGACCGAAAGGAAAACAAATGAGGAAGTACTAGAAATGGTGGGGGAGGAGAGGGGTTTGTTGAGAGAAATCCTATGGAGGCAGGAAAAATGGATGAAGGGCGTATTGAGCGGTAGTGGAATGTTGAAGAGGGTAATAGAGGGAAGAATGTTGGGCAAGCGAGGTAAGGGTAGGAACAGGATAGGGATGTTGGACGAGATGAAGGGAGGAAAGAAGTACACCGAGATGAAGAGGGACCTGATATAGATTAGTTTGCTAGGTGGGGAGCCACAAAATGTTTATTTGATAGTTGGGTTTATCCAAAAACCTACCTTAACCGGTAGATTACCTAAAAAAAATATATATATATAACGCTTATGTGAAAGTCTCACGAATGTGAATACTAATGTATATCAAGTTAGCACTAATAAACAAAAACACAGAAACATACAAAAAAGAGAAGACACTCGCACGTTATCGAATTTCCGGTGGTCAAGCCACCTTTCTCAACAAAGAGAAGGAAGGAACTCCTTCTTTCTCTTCCTTGAGGAAATGCTTTCTAAATTCCTTCATTCCATCCTTCATGGCTCTCCTCTTCCTCGCCTTGAGGGAGATGGTTAGGATCTCCAAACTTCGCATAACAACATTCCATTGCCAATCTCACCCCTGTACATCCTTTTTTCCAGCCTTAGCACTTCCTCGTTTGTTTTCCTTTCAATCCACTTCACCTTTTCCGTCCTTCTCCACACTCACATCTCCCAGTAGTCTGGTATCTGCTCTCACCCTCTTGCCTTTAATAGACCGGTCTCACATCCATTGAGTATGAACTCCAAACTTTTATATTTATTTCATTTGTAGTGTTTAGGATTGGAAATAACACACTTGGCTTATTCACGTTCTCCGGCTAATGGCACCCATAGCAATTCTTAAAAAGACGTCGAGGCCACTGAATTTTGGATTGCTTCGAGACAATTTTAGACGAATTCATTTCTATTGCTTTCGTGGGTAAGTAATCTCGTTTTCCATCGCAATTAAAATGAATTTGTATTTTACGGTAGGACAGAACTTTAAAAAAATATAATGGGCTTTATAAATCCGGAAATTAAATCTTAATATCATTGAGTTATACTTATTTTAAAAGAGATTTAACTCTCGGAGCACAGAGCAAAAGAGTGAATTCTAGTGTAAGCCAATTGATTAATTTCGTCTGTTTCTGACCATAATCTTAACTAACTAACCTGGATAAGAAATACAATTATTATGTGCAATTTATCAGTGGGAAGACTGAAGGGACGAATACCGTAAATATGTACCAATTTTTAAGAGTTTCGATAGCGAAGAGTATAGTCTGGACTACCACTGTTAAATCTGCGTCACATTTACAGGTAAAACTGGACTTTAGAATTTATAATGTTTAAACGTATTCCACACTATTCGTTCCGTCGTCAAAATGTCGGGATTCCCATATTATATTTTTAATATTCCAAAAATAAGGATTTTTATGGATATTAAGTTAAGCGACAAATATGGAAGATAGTAATAATCGAATGTTAACAGCGTTGCCAAATTATTGGAAAGATGTTATACACACGATGGAGAAAGTTCAATTCATGATGATGTCCTACCTTGAGTATCGATATTTTTCGTCGAAAACAAAAGTTAATGGCGTTCTAATGTGCACGCCACGGTGTTCAATCTATAGAAAATTTTATCCGTTTAAATTTTGTTTTTAAAAATATCAAAGGAGATGCCATCTCAATTTGTAAGAACAGTTCAAATCCGAGATGTTTGTTACATGAGGAATTGGAAATAAAGTGAAAACCTTCCTCCTGTGCCCTTCCTCCCTTTCTTACATAGACGAGGCGTGTTCATAAAGTAAGGCCCGTTTGGTCACAGGAAAACATATACTCATATGAAACACATTTTATTGGCACTTTTAGTTAGCTACAAACCTACTTCACTTATCTACATAATCGCCGTTCACTTCTAAGCATTTTTCGTACCGCTGCACCAGCTTCTTAAACCCCTCTACATAGAAACTCGCCGCCTGAGGGTTGAACCAATCGACAACGCCATTCTTGAGTTCCTCTTCGGTTTCGAAACATTGTCCACCGAACCACTGTTTCAAGAGCAAGAAGAGGAAGTAGTCGCTGGGTGTAAGGTCAGGACTGTACGGTGGGTGGTTTAAAGAGTTCCCAACGACCCAAAAACTCTCGTCCACTGGACATTCTTTGCTCTTTGTGGTGGTCGGTGAGCATTTTCGGTACCCACCTTGCACGCAGTGTGTGGTATCCGAGGTTTTCCGTAACAATATTGTAGACAGTAGTGCGTCCAAGTTGAGGAAATTGTTCAGCCAGGCCATTAATTGTCAATCGACGATCACATCGCAGTTTTTGTTCCACTTGCGAAACAATTTCATCGGTCAGAATACTGGGCCTACCACTTCGCTCTTCGTCATGGACATTTGTTCGTCCATTTTTAAAATCACAGCACCATTGTCTAACCTTTCCTTCACTCATGACTGTAGGTTTATAAACTAGGCATAATTCCCGATGAATTTTAGCAGCCGACAATCCTTTTGCATACAAGAATCGTATGACAGAACGCACTTCACAGCTGGCGGGATCAACGATTGTCGCGGACATTGTTGTTTGCATGCACGGACAAGAAAACGACTTCTGAAACAAAAAAAATGCTGCTATAGCTTATCAATGAATCAGTAGATGGCGCTGCAGGAGCAAAACTGTGTTCTGAAGCGCCAATATTTAAATATAAGCAAACGGTACTTACTTTAAGAATACGCCTCGTGCCTCTTCCCTTTCTTACCAATTTGCAGGGTTTTCGGCAGATTTTTCACACCCCCACTTCTTTGTGGATGTTTCCCTGCGTGGTCTTTTACTAGGGTCTTAATGTCTGAACTTCCTAGGGTTTTAACACTAAACAATTCCTTCTTGTGATTTCTCTTCTTATATGTGTAGATGATTTCTTCGAAGTAACACGGAAGTGTTGAATAAGAAACTTAGACTGCAACACACAATATAAGGACACATAAAAGGAACACTCACACGTTATTACTTGATAATTTCCGAGGAAGACGGAGCACACTTCCGTCGAAATTATCAAGAAATAACGTGTAATTGTTTCCTATATATATATATATATATATATATATATATATATATATATATATATATATATATATATATATATATTTTCTATAGTGCCCATCATAATAAGATGTTAAGACAAGACTCGTAAAAACTCTGATATGGAGCATAGCTATGTACGGCGCGGAAACGTGGTCGCTGAAGCAGGAGGATAGACGTAGATTGGAGGCTTTTGAAATGTGGGTGTGGAGAAGAATGGAGAAGGTGAAATGGACCGAAAGGAAAACAAATGAGGAAGTACTGGAAATGGTGGGTGAGGAGAGGGGTTTGTTGAGAGAAATCCTATGGAGGCAGGAAAAATGGATGAAAGGCGTATTGAGCGGTAGTGGAATGTTGAAGAAGGTAATAGAGGGGAGAATGTTGGGCAAGCGAGGTAAGGGTAGGAACAGGATAGGGATGTTGGACGGGATGAAGGGAGGAAAGAAGTACACCGAGATGAAGAGGGACCTGATATAGATTAGTTTGCTAGGTGGGGAGTCACAAAATGTTTATTTGATAGTTGTGTCCATCCAAAAACCTACCTTAACCGGTAGATTACCTTACCTAATAATAATAATATATATATATATATATATATATATATATATATATATATATATATATATATATATACACTTTTTTGGAAAACCCACAAACGTGTAATGTAAATTCACTGATAGTCATAACAAACACAGAAACCAAAACACAAAAGAGGAAAAACTCACTGGTTCTCGAATTTTCGGTGGTCCAACCACCTTTCTCAAGAGGAATTAGGAACAGAACTGAGGCAGAGGAGGGCCCGAAAGCAGTGGTAGGAAGGAGAAGGGGAAATGGGGGAAAAGAGGGGAAAAGAGGGGAAGGCATTCGAGGTGAGGAGTTTGGAGGGGTAGTGTATGGCGCGGGAATTTTAAAAAAGGTGGGGATGATATGGAAGTTGTTGGGGGCGGAGGGGGATGAAATAATATGCATAAAGGGGGCAATTAATGTCTAATATTAATACCTGGGCGATTCCAGGAATCCAAGAGCCAGATGAAAGCTAGCTCTAATGTTTTGAGTTTCAGTGGAGGGTCTGAGTGTGGGAGGGATGCTAAGACGGATACTTTAAAACATTGGTCAAAGGCAGCGTTGTGTTCGGAGGCATGTTTGGGGATTGGGAGCATACCAATAAGGGAGGAATTGTTGAATGAGGCTCTATGATTATTGATTCTAATATTGAGGGGTGTGGTACACTGTCCAATGTAAAAGGCAGGGCAAAGTTGGCACTTGAGTAGGTAGACAACATTGCTGGAGGTACACGATGAGTAGGGAATTGGTGGGAGAGAGTTAAAGAGCGGGTGGGAGAGGGATGGGATTCTGGTTAGGAAAATAGGACATGTTTTGCATCTAGGTTTATTGCAGGGTCTGGGAGTGATTTTGGAACGGGGCGAGGATTTAAGAAGTGGATTGGTAGATTTTAGAATATCTGATAGATTGGCGGGGCGTTTGAAAGTGACAGAGGGGCATTTGGGGAAAAGGTTGGTGGTGGAATTGTGGTTTTTGAGGATAGGATAGAGGTCCTTTAGGATAGAACGCAGAGATTCTAGGCCAGGGAGAAACGTGGTACAAATTGAAAGAGGGTGGTTTTTCGCGGTGGTGGAAGGTCTGGGAGTGTAAGTATGCCTACGGATCCTCTTATTCAGGAGGGATTCAGGATAACCCCGTTTGAGGAGGGAATGGTGTAAATTTATGAGGAAATTGTCTAGGGAGTCAGGGTCATTGCAAATTCTGTGACCCCTTATGGAAAGGGAATAAGGAATGGAACGTTTGGTGTGGTATGGGTGACAGCTGCTAAAATGTAAGTACTGTTGTTTATTTGTGGGTTTTATATGTAAGGATGTGTGAAATTTATGGTCTATAAATGATATGTTTACATCTAGGAAGGTGATTTGGGAGGAGGAAACTGTAGACGTGAAGGAGATAGAGGACGAAGCATTAAGGTTGGAAATGAAAGTTTTCAGGGAATCAGGACCATGTGGCCAGAGAAGGAAAATATCGTCAATATATCTGAGCCACAATAGCGGTTTCAGGGGTTGTTGTGACAGGAATTTATTCTCCACGAGACCAAGAAAGAGGTTTGCATAGGACGGGCTGAACCTGCTACCCATGGCACAACCCTTGATTTGTAGGTAGAAATTATCATTAAAGGAGAAGGAATTGCGGGTAAGAATGAACTCGGAAAGGCTGAGGAGAAAATCTGTGCTGGGGATGTGTGGCTCAGGGCGTTGGGAGAGGTAGTGTTGGAGGGCGGAGAGACCTTCTGAGTGGGGAATGGATGTGTACAGGGACGTGGCATCTATAGTGGCCATAATGATCTCGGCATCTGGAGGGAGGGAGATAGAATTTAATCTATCCAGGAAATGGTAGGAATCTTTAGTGAATGATGGTAGGGCCTGGACAATCGGCTGGAGATAGTGGTCTACAAATGCCGAGATTCTTTCTGTTGGTGAGTGACGGGAGGATAAAATCGGTCGACCAGGATTACCCGGCTTGTGAATCTTCGGAAGGATATAGAAATGAGGAGTGCGTGGGTGGGGAGGGGAGAGGAGGGCTAAGTCTGAAGGAGATAGACCCTCATCCGGCCCATTGGCACTAAGAAATTCAATTAGGTCCTCCTGAAGTGCGGGATTTGGATCTTCGGGGATTTGCTGGTAGGAAGAGGTGTCAGAGAGCTGTGTTTCAGCTTCCCTAATGTAGTCTGATCTGTTTAAGACCACAACCGTTGACCCTTTATCTGCGGAAGTAATGATGATGTTAGGATTTTTCATTAAGTTATTTAGCTCTGAGGATTCGGTAGGGGACAGGTTAGATCGAGGATTAAGGGACTTGAGGAAAGACGGGTTGGCGATTCTGGACAAGAGAAGGTTTATAAAAATTTCAATTGGATGATTTGAGGGGAGGGGACTGGGTTCTTGGGCTGAAGCCGGCTTGAATTTCTGTAAGGCGTTGTGAAGGGGTCTGGAGATTTGCTGGGGTGCCGGTTGCGACTCCCAAAAAGCCTTCCACCGGAGATTCCGGCAAAAACGCAGTACGTCGGCGAGAATTCTTACGTGGTTTACTCTGGGGGTGGGGGTGAAAGAGAGGCCCTTGTTTAAAAGAGAAGTTTGAATTGGGTTAAGGGGTTTGGACGAAAGATTAACCACGTGGCTAACGGAGTCCGTCTCATCGTCTGGCGGCATGGGGGCGGCGGGTATAGAGACTCTAGAATGCGGGTACTTCTCGGGGAAAACCCCGCGAGAGGTCGGCGGGGGGAGGTTATAGATGGTAGCCAGGTCTGGTTTGTAGAGGTGTAGGGGAGGGGGAGGCGGGGGAGGGGTGGCTAGGGAGAGGGGTAGGCGCAGACCCATTCTGAAGTGTGATTTACAGAGAGAGGATAACTTTGTAAGTAATTTTTGACGCCGATATTGTAGCGAGCACGCGGACGCTCTCAGAGTCTCTTCTACTTTGTAAGAATTTGTAAGAATTTGTCATTATGGCCACTATAGATGCCACGTCCCTGTACACATCCATTCCCCACTCAGAAGGTCTCTCCGCCCTCCAACACTACCTCTCCCAACGCCCTGAGCCACACATCCCCAGCACAGATTTTCTCCTCAGCCTTTCCGAGTTCATTCTTACCCGCAATTCCTTCTCCTTTAATGATAATTTCTACCTACAAATCAAGGGTTGTGCCATGGGTAGCAGGTTCAGCCCGTCCTATGCAAACCTCTTTCTTGGTCTCGTGGAGAATAAATTCCTGTCACAACAACCCCTGAAACCGCTATTGTGGCTCAGATATATTGACGATATTTTCCTTCTCTGGCCACATGGTCCTGATTCCCTGAAAACTTTCATTTCCAACCTTAATGCTTCGTCCTCTATCTCCTTCACGTCTACAGTTTCCTCCTCCCAAATCACCTTCCTAGATGTAAACATATCATTTATAGACCATAAATTTCACACATCCGTACATATAAAACCCACAAATAAACAACAGTACTTACATTTTAGCAGCTGTCACCCATACCACACCAAACGTTCCATTCCTTATTCCCTTTCCATAAGGGGTCACAGAATTTGCAATGACCCTGACTCCCTAGACAATTTCCTCATAAATTTACACCATTCCCTCCTCAAACGGGGTTATCCTGAATCCCTCCTGAATAAGAGGATCCGTAGGCATACTTACACTCCCAGACCTTCCACCACCGCGAAAAACCACCCTCTTTCAATTTGTACCACGTTTCTCCCTGGCCTAGAATCTCTGCGTTCTATCCTAAAGGACCTCTATCCTATCCTCAAAAACCACAATTCCACCACCAACCTTTTCCCCAAATGCCCCTCTGTCACTTTCAAACGCCCCGCCAATCTATCAGATATTCTAAAATCTACCAATCCACTTCTTAAATCCTCGCCCCGTTCCAAAATCACTCCCAGACCCTGCAATAAACCTAGATGCAAAACATGTCCTATTTTCCTAACCAGAATCCCATCCCTCTCCCACCCGCTCTTTAACTCTCTCCCACCAATTCCCTACTCATCGTGTACCTCCAGCAATGTTGTCTACCTACTCAAGTGCCAACTTTGCCCTGCCTTTTACATTGGACAGTGTACCACACCCCTCAATATTAGAATCAATAATCATAGAGCCTCATGCAACAATTCCTCCCTTATTGGTATGCTCCCAATCCCCAAACATGCCTCCGAACACAACGCTGCCTTTGACCAATGTTTTAAAGTATCCGTCTTAGCATCCCTCCCACACTCAGACCCTCCACTGAAACTCAAAACATTAGAGCTAGCTTTCATCTGGCTCTTGGATTCCTGGAATCGCCCAGGTATTAATATTAGACATTAATTGCCCCCTTTATGCATATTATTTCATCCCCCTCCGCCCCCAACAACTTCCATATCATCCCCACCTTTTTTAAAATTCCCGCGCCATACACTACCCCTCCAAACTCCTCACCTCGAATGCCTTCCCCTCTTTTCCCCTCTTTTCCCCCATTTCCCCTTCTCCTTCCTACCACTGCTTTCGGGCCCTCCTCTGCCTCAGTTCTGTTCCTAATTCCTCTTGAGAAAGGTGGTTGGACCACCGAAAATTCGAGAACCAGTGAGTTTTTCCTCTTTTGTGTTTTGGTTTCTGTGTTTGTTATGACTATCAGTGAATTTATATATATATATATATATATATATATATATATATATATATATATACACACACACACACACACACACATATATGAATTTACCATCTTTTTCATTTTTTATATCGCTTTATGTTTCCTCTAATTATTATAATTGCTCTTATGTATTTGAAGAAGGGACCTAAATGGTCTCAATTTTGCCCTAAGAAAGACATTTATCTATCTTCTTTAATAGATCGAAGAGGGAAAGTGCAATCCACATTATACTTAAAAGTCGTAGGGTATAAAGTATCCATCCTAGCATCCCTCCCACTCCCACACTCCCACACCCTCCACTGAAACTGAAAATATTAGAGCTAGCTTTCATCTGGCTCTTGGATTCCTGGAATCGCCCAGGTATTAATATTAGACATTAATTGCCCCCTTTATACACATAATTTCATCCCCCTCCGCTCCCAACAACTTCCATATCATCCCCACCTTTTTTAAAATTCCCGCGCCTACCACTACCCCTCCAAACCCATCACCTCGAATACCTTTTCCCCCCTTTTCCATTTTGTATATATTATATTATGTATTGTATATACATGTATATTTCTAAATATATTTATATATATATCGATGACGTTGAAGCACTCTCGATAGCAATATAGCATATAGTATAATAGAACGGCACAATGGAACCCAAAATAAAATAGACAGCACGTAGAAGGACGCTCACATTTTAAATTGTTTGAGCTCTCGGCCTTCTCTGAGACCTTCTTCAGAGGAGACTATATTTATGTACACACACACACATACATACATGCACACACCTACACCCGCGTGAATGGGAAATGCATCACGTGACAACACGAACCCTGAATGGGGTGCGATAAGTTTTGGCCTTCGAATTAGTCAGCGATCGTGTGACCCATTGGGCTAACCGATTTTGAAGGTCTATAAAAAAGCAGACTAACGAAATTTCGTTATTCATCTCCTCGGTGAATATTTTTTATTCCGTTTCACTCGAAAACCGTTATATTACACTCTGAAATCAATCGATAATTTTTCAGTGGCATTATTTATTCATATCATATATCGATTGCCTCCGTTCATTATATTTATTTAACATTTATTAAATTTATGTTTATTGTTATCGAGTAACTGTATTTGACGCTGGGCTGTATAAAGACGGGAAAGGTATACAATGGAATTTCTTTATAGGACTAACCCTTTTACATAATGATTCACGTAAAACGACATCTTTAATTTACATACAATATATATTTAGTTGAAAAATAAATGGTTAAATGTGTATATATATATATATATATATACTATATTTGACGTTTCGACGGCAAGACCGTCGTCATCAGAAGCATATATGTGTGTGTGTGTGTATATATATATATATATATATGCACACACACGCATACATATACATATTTATGTATATATATTTATATATTATATATATTTTTATGTATGTATGTGATGAATGAGAGAGCGGCTCGTGGTTTCCCCCAGCTAGCGGTTCGCCACGTGGAGGCCGCCGTCATAATTATATCAGTAGCAGCGTTGGAGACAGCGGGAACCCCATGCGCCAATGGCGTGGAGCTGCGCATTTCTGCTCTTTTTTTATTTTCTCTTCGCTCCCTCCCTCGGAGAAGAGAGCGGTCCTTGAGAGACGCTTCGCAAGCCCTCTCTCTCTCCCTCCCACCCTCCCTCCATTTGATGCCCTTTCAGTGGTGAGCGGCGTCGTTTTAAAGCCTTGCCGAGAGCCCCACGTTCGCTGTGTTTGCCCCGTCTATTATCACCTCGTAAGGGGGCCGATTCCTGCCTCTCGCTCCTCAGCCTATCGGGCAAACTTATTCCGTTCTGCTTCGTCTCTTTAAAATGGTAGTTCTACCCCGGAGTCGATTGACCTTGCCTCTCCCACACCCCAAATTGCGCTGAAAATATCACGGAAGCATCTCTGAAGAAGACTTTTGGTATCACTGGTTGTCTGGTTAACTGTAAACCCATCGATAGTTTGCCCATAACAATTACCTGTAACATAATTGTTCATAGTGACGAGAACATATATATACCCCTAAGTATAAGTACTCACGAGAGCAATATAATATTTGGACGGCACAATAGAAGTCTGAATTGAAGAAGGCCTCGGAATAGGCCGATAGGTCAAACAACCTACAATGCGTTCTTTTACGTGTTATCTATTGTATTCTGTGTTCTATTGTGCCGTCCAAATGTTATATATATATATATATATATATATATATATATATATATATATATATATAAATTCACTAAATAGTCATAGCAAACACAGAAACTAGAACATACTAAAGAGGGACTCACTAGTTCTCGAATTTTCGGTGGTGCAGCCACCTCTCTCAAGAGGAATTAGGAACAGAACTGAGGCAGAGGAGAGCCCGAAAGCAGTGGTAAGAAGGAGAAGGGGGAAAATGGGGGAAAAAGAGGGGAAAAGAGGGGAAAAGGGGGGAAAAAGGGGGGGGAAAGGCATTCGAGGTGATGGGTAGTGTATAGCGCGGGAATTTTAAAAAAAGGTGGGGATGATATGGAAGTTGTTGGGGGCGGAGGGGGATGAAATTATATGCATAAAGGAGGCAATTGATGTCTAATATTAATACGTGGGCGATTCCAGGAATCCAAGAGCCAGATGAAAGCTAGCTCTAATGTTTTGAGTTTCAGTGGAGGGTCTGAGTGTGGGAGGGATGCTAAGACGGATACTTTAAACAATGGTCAAAGGCAGTGTTATGTTCGGAGGCATGTTTGGGGATTGGGAGCATACCAATAAGGGAGGAATTGTTGCATGAGGCTCTATGATTATTGATTCTAATATTAAGGGGTGTGGTACACTGTCCAATGTAAAAGGCAGGGCAAAGTTTGCACTTGAGTAGGTAGTCAACATTGCTGGAGGTACACGAGGAGTAGGGAATTGGTGGGAGAGAGTTAAAGAGCGGGTGGGAGAGGGATGGGATTCTGGTTAGGAAAATAGGACATGTTTTGCATCTAGGTTTATTGCAGGGTCTGGGAGTGATTTTGGAACTGAGCGAGGATTTAAGAAGTGGATTGGTAGATTTTAGAAGATCTGATAGATTGGCGGGGCGTTTGAAAGTGACAGAGGGGCATTTGGGGAAAAGGTTGGTGGTGGAATTGTGGTTTTTGAGGATAGGATAGAGGTCCTTTAGGATAGAACGCAGAGATTCTAGGCCAGGAAGAAGCGTGGTGCAAATTGAAAGAGGGGTGTTACTTCGAAGAAATCATCTATATATATATATATATATATATATATATATATATATATATATATATATATATATGTTTAAGCCTAGGTTTAGGAACACACATAAAACACGAACACCGGATTGGTGGGGACGGTGGAATGCTTGTGATCTGCTCGATTCCACCTACCTTACCGTTCCTGTGTTCCTATCTCTTTTCATTATATCTTTATCCAATGGGATGAATATGTTTGCGATTTCGCTTATATATATTTATTTATTATAAGGTAAGGTAATCTACCAGTAAAGTTAGGTTTTTGGATGGACACAACCACCAAATAAATAATTTTCGAGTCCTAGCAAATCACAATCCAGTAACCTACTCTACATTAGGTCTCATCTCTGTGTACTTCCTTCTTCCCTTCATCCTGTCGAACATCCCTATCCTGTTCCTGCCCTTTCCTCGCTTGCCCAACATTCTCCCCTCTATTACCTTCTTCAACATTCTGCTAACACTCAATACGCCTCTTATCCATTTTTCCTGCCTCCATAGGATTTCTCTCAACAAACCCCTCTCCCCTACCCACCATCTCCAGTACTTTCTCATTTGTGTTCCTTTCGGTCCATTTCACCTTCTCCATTCTTCTCCACATCCACATTTCAAAAGCCTCCAACCTACGTCTATCCTCCTGCTTCCCACGCCATCCATAGCTACGCTCCATATCAAAGTTTTTACTAGTCTTGTCTTAACATCCCTACTCAACGTCCCCGTCATCAACTCCCTCCTTATTGAGAAAGCCTCCTTGCCTAGCGCAATTCTTCTCCTTACGTCCCTACCACTTTGACCGTGTTGGTCCAAAACACTTCCGAGATATGTAAACTGTTCTACCTGCTCTATTTTTTCCCCGCCTATTTTAATATTTAGCTTAGCCTTTTTCTTTCTGGAGAATCGCATAACCTTTGTTTTTATTAATATTGATTCTCATCCCATATTTATCGCACTGAACCTCCAATTCACTCAACAGTGCTTGCAACCCCTTGGCTGACTGAGCAACTAATTCTTGGTCATCAGCAAACCTAACCGATTTTACGAATTCCCCTCCGACTTTCATTCCTACCTCCAGTTCTTCCCATGCCTCTTTAATCATTTCCTCTACATATACGTTGAACAGCACCGGTGACAATGGGCAACCCTGCCTTACACCTCTTCCTATTACTGCCCATCCGGACTATATATATTTATAAATATATAAAGAAATGAATATATCAATGAATATATAAATAACGCAAAATTGACCGTGTCTGAAATATTCCCTATCCCTTCTGTCGCTGAAACAAGCAGTAACTACTGGTGCGAACATGTTGACTTGCTTTCATTTACGGAAATTATTTAATTCTTAATATTTGCAGCAATTTCCTCCTCCCGATCTTCTACGATTACAGTGTGTCACATGACGTCATGGCGCAATGGCAATGATGTTGCTCCCGTTTGAGGTGACGTCATGCGCCTTCTGCGTTACCTGAACCGTTTGTGGGCAACTGGATAATGTGTTAGGATATTAACGCAAGGAAATTTTCAGCTGAACCAAATCTTTGTGATTTTCGACGTATTACATAAGGGGGGCATAATAACAAACATACTTGCGTGAATTTCAGATGAATTGCGTATAAATATGACGCCATTATGTTTGTATACGTCTATCAGAATTGACCCTCGCGTTGGTCTCGGTACTGCCCAGTGTCGTGTCGAGTCGATTGATCACTAATCGATCTATTGAAAGTCCCTTCTGTTCGACTGCTATTGAACGACAATCGATCTTTAGACATCTCTCGCCAAGCTGGAAACTCTCCGACAGCATGATTCCAATGGGGGGGGGGGGGAATTTCTTTAATAATTCTTTAAGGTTAAGTTTTTCACTACCCTCTTTTTTCGTTTTTCTGTCTTTATCTTCTTTACTTTTATGCACTTCTAATGTTTTCCTTATATCTTCGGTTTTTTGTGAGTAATATTCATTATTCTCATTTCATCATGTCTCGTCAATCGGGGACAGGAACGTGAGATGTGGTGCCCGCTTTTGGTGTCCTGTGCGGATTTTTTTAATCGCGTGGGGAGTTGCCCCATAGCCCCATTAGGAGTGTTTTTTTTGCCAGGGGGATTCAATGTCCGAAACCAATCTTTTTGAACGAAGGCTACAATTGGAGATAGTTGGAGATCCTTTCTTAGGTCTTGATTTCCTTGCAAACGACGGGGCACCGACCATTCTCCCATGGTCTGGTCACCCGACCATGCTCTGTGGATTTTACTTTCTTCAGGGTTTTTTTTCGCCGCATGCTACCATACAGGGGCGGCGTAGCTGAGAAAGGGACTGATCATTTGCCTTGTTGATGGCTTTCTTGGTTTCGAGAGCTGTGCTCTCGGTGTTCGAAATTGGTGTGAGTGCCCTGGCAGCCGCTAATGCTTTATCAGTCGCGTACTTGATATGGTGGCCCCATCTGTGGCGGTGGCGGAGGTCAAGGATGACCCTGAGGTGTTTTAACTTCTTCCGCCGAATGCATTGTGTGCCCAGGAGAAGGGGAGGGCCGTCGCCTGCTTTAGGCCCACTGGAGCAAGTGACTTGCTCTCACAGTTTTCGCTGTTGGCATGGAGGTTCCAGGTGTCGGTATGGAGCTTCCAGGCTATTCTCCAAGGGAGTCGAGTTGCGTTCGCAGTCTCTCTGCTGCCCATGTCGGGTTTCCTTCTCGAATAGAGAGAGTCTAGGCGGACTGCTGCGCAATGCGATTCGCACTTGTGAGTGCATCTGTAGATAACCGCGACTATTTTAAACCACCACCGGAATTATCAACTCGAAGGTCGTGTTTGATAGACGAGGGCATAGCTCATGTACGCAGTACACCTACACACTGCCCCGCAAACCGTCACAAGGGGCGTGTGGCCGGGGGAGGGGGTGTGAGGTCAACAACCGTAAACCAGAATAAAACCGTTGGCAAAACCAAATCATGTCATCTCTACACAAATATTGGTTGGTTCGTGCACTCGACAAGCCTTAATCACACGAAAGAAAGTACTTACATGCAACAATATTTAATAACAGGACGTGTACATCGAAATCATACTGTAGAACTGCTAAAAAGATGGGTCTATTAAAATAAAAAGAATGATATGTGGGATATCGACAAATATATACACTGCCATTTCTAGTTATCTCCTACGCGATTGTTGTCAAGTCCTTTATGATCTATAATGGTGAAAGTAAAAAAGAAATCCATTATTTTTGCGTGAAATTCAAAACATTATTTAAGATGTTTCGGATTGACCGATTTGGGTCAAATATGCACCGTTTTGGTGCATAATTTGTTGCCATTTTAATGGTTGCTTCATAATGACTCTCTCATAGAAGTCTTGGTCCTTATTGGCGAAAAACTATAGTAATCTATTTTCGCAATATTCTCTTGATCGCAATTTCTTATCGGTCAGGAAGTTTTGCAATACGAGAAAAAAGGTTGTAATCGCTTGGTGCCAGGTCCGGACTACTACCTTGATCAAAATGTTACCGGAATATATTCAGAAAATTAAAAATACAAGTTTATTCATCTAAATCTATATTGTCCCCTTCAAAGTAATCCCCATCGACTGCAACACACTTATGCCAGCGCTTGATCCAATCCTCGAAACATTTTTTATATTCGGTTTTCGGTATGTCCATCAGTGCTTCCTGCGATTTTTCCATTACTTCCTCTCGGCTGCTAAAACGCGTTCCCCGTAATGGTTTTTTAACTCGATTGAACAGAAAGAAGTCACAGGGAGCCAAATCAGGTGAATTCGGTGGCTGTTGGATGGTATTTGTTGCATTTTTCGTCAAAAAATTACGAATAATGATAGCACTGTGCGACGGTCTCTGGTCTCTTTCGGCGAATTGCTTCACGCAAACGTCTCATAACGCCCAAATAATACTCTTTGTTTACTGTCTGGCCTTCTGGCAAAAATTCATGATGCACTACACCGTTGTAATCCATGAAAACCGTCAGCATTGCCTTCTTTTTTGACTGAAAACGACGTGGTTTTTTTGGTCTCGGCTCATTTGGTGAACGCCATTCACTTGCCTGATGTCTGGATTGCGTGTCGTACTCATAAACCCACGTCTCGTCTCCAGTAATGATCCTTTTGATGAATGTGGGATCGGATTCAGCCTCGCAAATCATGTCTTTTGCGACGTCAACACGGTCTCTTTTTTGCATGAAATTGAGGTCTTTTGGCACCAACTTTGCTGCTACACGACGGAAACCCAAATCATTAACTACAATGTCTTGGGCGGATCCATAGGCAATGTTCAAGTCCTCCGCTGTTTCTCTGATGGTTAATTTGCGGTTATTGACCAACATTTCTTTTACTTTATCAATTTTTTCACCGACTTTCGATGTCGATGGTCTGCTACTGCGTTCATCATCTTCGATTGACTCACGACCACTTCTGAACCGCTCGTGCCACTGGTAAACGACCGTTTTTTTTAGAGAATCGTTGCCGAAACACTTTTCCAACATTTCCAACGTCCGTGCGCCACTAAATCCGTTTTTTACGCAAAATTTAATACAAGTTCGTTGTTGCAAATTTAAATCCATTTCTGCAATTGTAAAAAATCGCCAACACACACAGAGATAGATGTACTCTTGGCTACGTAACTTTTGCAAATGTCAAGTTATGACACTAAGATTTAAAGGGAAGGTCAACAACAGATGTACCAATTTAACAAAAAAAACAGAACTCAAATCGGAACGATGGGAGCGCCACGCGGTGGTTATTCCGGGAACTTTTTGATCAAGGTAGTATATGGTGGATGCATTAAAACCTCCCAACTAAGCCCCCAAAGTTTCTGGTGAGTCACTACAGACGTGTGTGGCCTTGCGTTGTCCTGATGAAACACAACACCTCTTCCGTTGACCAACGCTGGCCGTTTCTGGTCAATCGCTAGCTGCTTCAAACGGTTCAGTTGTTGTCATCAGAGATCTGAATTTAGTTTTTGGCCACACGGAAAGCAACTCATAATAAATGATTCCTTTGAAGTCCCACCAAATACACAGTAGAACCTTCCTGGCCGTTAGTCCTGGTTTGGTCACCGTTTGAGCTGCTTCACCACCCTTTGAACCACGATCGTTTTCGCACAATAATGTCGTATGTGACCCATTTCTCATCCCCAGTCACCATCCGTTTAAGAAATGGGTCGAGTTCATTCCGTTTGGGCAAGTCTTCGCGGATGGAAATTCGATTCATCATGTTTCTTGGTGTTAATTGGTGTGGCACCCAAACATCGAGCTTATTTTCGAATCCAGCTATGCGCAAATGGTTTTAAACTGTTTTATGGTCGATCTATAGCTCCTGGGCGATGCTGCAACTACTAACATGCCGTTAACAACTTCGATTATATCTGTGATTTTATCGATATTTTCGACGACGGGCCTGCGCCCTGCGAGGTGCATCTTTAACATAAAAAATGCCTGAACGGAATCGAGGAAACCAAAAATTGTACGTAATTATCTGTCACAGTATCGGCACCATGAACACCATTCACAATGTCAGCGGCCTGGCTTGCATTTTCGCCTTTATCAAAGGAAAACTGTAAAATGTACCGAATCTTCTCTTTGTTGACATCATTGTTAACACCCTGTCACTCACAACTAAATGAAACAAACAAAAAACAGCAAAAGAATTTTTTTGTGTCAAATATCACCTTGACAACGAGCATAAACTTGAAATTGTTTGATCGATACTTGACGAGATAGTGATCACTATAGCCATCTGCCGAGAAAATAATGGATTTCTTTTTCCCGAATCTAATATATATGTATGTATTTATGTATGTGTGTGTGTGTTTATATAATTACACAAACCATAAACACAGTAATCAACCCGATGGTCGGTTTGTTAGGCGATGGGAAGGTGCATCTCCTCTCTTGAAGATCTTACGCACGCAAAATCTAACATCTTACGTAGGTGGAGCAAAGGGTGCCCGAGATACGTGATCGGGATTCGAAACTGGACCCTCCGATCGGTAGTACAACGCGCTATACCATCATGCGGATATGTGTGTGTGTGATGCTCCACTGAATCGTAGTATGTTTTGTGTGGCACTCATGGGGGAATTCTGTTAATCGTATTGAGGTTTGTACGGGAGCTTCCACTTCGAGTAGTAACGGGAGTGAGTGAAGTGATTTCCCATCGCCTTCCGCGTCTGTTTTACGTGAGATTGGGGTTTCAGATATCTCCCGATCGATGCGTTAGAATGAAGGGCATGTCGTGATTTGACCCGTTTCTGCCAACGATTCCTCGAAATTCATTTATTTGTTCCTTTATCGAACGTTTTTTCCTGGAAATTCTTCACAATTTCAACGTTCATCCGGGATTGACGTATGATTCTCCGACCGTCAAAGTTAAGTTTTAAGTATTTGGTTTGTTGTTGCTATCCTCGCAGTGATGATTGCCAATCTCTTCCATCACTCGTGGTCCTTGCACCAACATTTTTCCAAACTTTGGGTAATATGTTGGAAAACGGTGGACGGCGGAATGTAGCCAAGTGAATAGAGTGCTGGGCTACGCACTCTAGGTGCCTCTCTTGAGTGGCGACTCTGGGAACCCTCAGCTTTGCATAACCTGTGTGATTTTACGGAGTCCAGATCTCCTGGGGGTCCCGCAGGTGGCATAGGGAAAGGTGGTGTCACTCTCTAATCACCATAAGCGTAAATTTCATAAAACTAACAAGACTTAATATTGGGTGAGTTCTATCCTCACCTATCGAACCGACCTCCTCGTGTCAATGCAACAATTTCAGAGGGAAAAAAAATCATTCGCCTTGACAGGGATTCGAACCCGGATTCCTCGATTTTCAGCCGAGTGCTTTAGACTGTTAAGCAACCAGTTAAGGCGTCCTCTTAAACTCTGCAATTTTCGGGGGTGTTAAAGGAACAAGATGTTGTGACGAAATACCGTACATACCGATTCAATAAATGGCGCCTGAAGAAATAGTCGACAATTTGTATTAATTACTAATACTATTAATTAATAGTTATTACTAGTAATATCTAGTGATGATAATTATACATACAAACACGAAATCCCGCAATACGGCGAACAAATATTATTTTCGCACATAGAAATAGACATATAAGGAAAGGGGATAGGAAAACACATAAAAGACCAACACAGGGAAGGTGGGGAAGGCGGATTTGAGCAGATCACAAATGTAAAAATATTTCCTTATCCGGGATTTGAACACCGGACCTTCCACTTGCCGGGAGGATGCTCTACCAGTTGAGCTATTGAGAAAACCTAATTTATATTGAGATCTGCGATGTTTTAAAGTGCCCATTAGCTCAATTGGTAGAGCATCTGCCCGGCAGGTGGAAGGTCCGTTGTTCAAATCCCGGATAAGGAAATATTTTTACGTTTGTGATCTGCTCAAATCCGCCTTCCCCACCTTTACTGTGTTCGTATTTTATGTGTTTTCCTATCCCCTTTCCATATATCTATTTCAATATCTATGTATATAAATAGTACATATTTTTTAAGGTAATCTACCGGTTAAGGTAGGTTTTTGGATGGACACAACTATCAAATAAACATTTTGTGACTCCCCACCTAGCAACCTAATATACATCAGGTCCCTCTTCATCTCTGTGTACTTCTTTCCTCCCTTCATCCCGTCCAACATCCCTATCCTGTTCCTGCCCTTACCTCGCTTGCCCAACATTCTCCCCTCTATTACCTTCTTCAACATTCCACTACCGCTCAATACGCCTTTCATCATTTTTCCTGCCTCCATAATAATACATATATATATATATATATATATATATATATATATATATATATAGTACATACATATTTTGTAGTTATTAAACTAAATAAGAATCTTTTAATCTCCTTATTCACATCACATCTGTTAGCGAAATACGCATTGGTGTATTTTACATTGCATTTCATCAATCGTCGCTCGTAATACGTTGACTAACTTTTCTCTTTCGACTCGATTACATTGATCATTTGTCTTAATCGCAATCCAGATCGAAGAATTAATCAGATCACGTTTTACGCGTCTAAAGGAATTCGGGTATGGATGAAAATATTAGGGGTCAAAATTATTCTGGTTTGTCTTCACCCTCTGCCATGCACCCTGTCGGTGGTTTGCAGGCTACTAAAAATGCGTCTCACGATAACAATGAATTAGAGGCGCCGCGATTTTCTCTGATAACGAGTTATCGGTATTATTTGAGTGTTAAATGTAGGTTTTGGAATGAGACAAGGGTGATCTTAACTAAATTTCTTAGCCTTGTCTAGAAAGATACAACCTGACATCCAATACTTCAATGAACCCTTCGTCAATTTTGCAGACTTCCTGCCTCCCTTCATCCCATCCAACGTGTCTATCCTACCCCCGCCCTTCATCGTTTGCCTAACATTCCGCCCCCTTTATATCACAGCCTTCAAAATTATTTCCCCCCTCAGAATGTTCTGCATCCATCTTTTCCTGTTTCCTTTTCGGATTTCTCCCAACAATCCGCTTTTCCTACCCCTTTTACAGACCCCTAGTCTTTCCTTATCCGTTTTCCTTTCTGTTCATTTTATCATTTCCATCTCCCTCTCCACCAAATACAACGCTGGTGCGACACTTTGCCATTAGAATTAAACTTAAAAAGAGTCTGTAGTGATGAATTTTTTGGAAAAAAGAGCCACTCCCACCCGAAAGCCTACTGCATCAGGAACACCGAAATGGAACGTGTAGACTCAATTAAATGCCTAGGCGTTACCCTCACTCACGATCTCTCCTGGGTGAAACACATACTATGGGGAATATGTGGACAAGCTAAGAAAAAATTAGGATTTATTAGAAGAGTACTTGGTGAATGTGATGAAAAGGTCAAAGGAAAATGTTATCTGTCGCTGGTTAGGCTTCATTTATTGAATATGCTGCAAGTATATTATGGGATCCTCACGAAGTTGGATTAATTGCCGAATTGGATCGCGTGCAGCGTAGATAGGGGCTAGATTTGTAAAACGTTGTTGTGATAAACTTAGTAGTAGCGTATCCAAAATATTAGAGTGTAGCTAGGCTTGGAATCACTCACGGAGCGAAGGTTAAATTACAGATTGAAGCTCTTGCATATAAAATGGATGGGAGTCTCTTTAGCGGTGATGTTGTAAAATGTATTAAACTAACCCCATCGTATACTTACGGTAGGTGAGATCATGCCAGTAAAATTAGAGAGATTAAGTGTAGAACAGATAAATTTAAGATGCCATTTTTTACACGAACGATAAGGGAATCAGAGTGCACACATTTTAAAACGACAGTCTGCGGTGAAGTATTTACTAATTATTTCTTCACTTTTTCTAATAGATTCATAAAACCTACAATAAAATGAGAAGTGGCATTTCAGTCAAAAAAGATAACGTCATCAGTTTAAATATCTGTTGAAATAATGTATCAAAAAAGAAAGTATGAATTGTGTTATGAAATAATATTGAGATTTTTATCGTTAAAATACCAATTGATAAAAATAGTATTTTTTTAATGTGATTTTTTTAACCCTCCTTTTTTTCCTCTTTTTTTTCAGGTGAGTGTTGACAGTACTCTAGCGAAAGCACACTGCCGCATATTTTTTAGTAAGTACTCACGATTTACATCCGATATCCGCCCCTCGAACTGAGGTCCTGGATACACTTCAGATATTCTTTTGCCGTAAGCGTTTGTCTCCGAGTTTTTTTTTGGGGTTTTTTTATATTTTTTTCAACCGAGTCTGTTCTCATTTGTCTTCTTCTCGCGTCTTCCCGTATCTCTGACACAATTCTTCTTTTAATGTCCCCAATAAGAAAGTCCCTGTTCACCTAAAAATACCTGTAAAAAATATATATATATATATCGTGTGATATTCTCACCATGCTTAAGTTAACTCTCTCTTGATTTTTCACTTGGCTTAGTTTTCCTAATTTCTCGAGCTTTTACAATGTTGTTGTTAATCCCAATTCCACACGTATGGTATTGTTCCTGTAAAGAACTTCATATGCTGTTGTTTCTTTGATTTCTTAATCAAGAATTTACACGTTCTTTCATTTATATTGTCATCCAATGAAGAACTTGTCTATATCCTGGCTGCATTTACGCTTCAATTCCGCATTAGGTTGATTGGTTTCTCTCAATACCTGTAAAAAATGGAGCCTTAAAAAAACGGGAAACATTCAGAGCCGGAAATATGGGATCGTTACATATCATTAAGGACTAATTAAATAGAAAAAGCACATATGAAAGGGGTAACTCAACGGAAAGGAACAAGGGGCAGCATTTATATTGTGCACGAATCTCATTGAACTAAAACCATACCAGATGCAAAAGGAAATTATCAGGCACGTTTAACTTCCTGTTCCGAAGTTAA
Source organism: Hetaerina titia (assembly GCA_037158775.1). NCBI lineage: Eukaryota > Metazoa > Arthropoda > Insecta > Odonata > Calopterygidae > Hetaerina > Hetaerina titia. The sequence goes on along the minus strand of CM073775.1, from coordinate 27,145,278 downwards.
AGAGTTGTTTAAATTTGCGTCCATGACGTCGTGAAACATCTCGTTGTGGTTTTTTTTCAAATTAATTCACCATCTAGACCGTCATGTTTTTTTGAAGTTAAATTTTTTGAATAAAAATGGAGTTAATTGGGGTATAGTTTAAGGTTTAGATTAAAAAAAAAATATTTTTATAATCTCGTGTAATCCATTCTCTGAACTAAGACCCTTTTGCTTTCAGTATGGAAAACTTGCAAATCACGTGGTTCCCTCCGTTTTCGCCTTTAGCCATGTTTCACAGCACATGTAAGAATAAGAAATCGGTGTCCTGCTCGAGAAAGATCCAAAATGGCTTTTAAAGAGCATGGGGTTATTCTGTAAGGTCTCTGTCGATACCCACGCAAGACGAAAATGCCGACGCTTACACGACCGACGTCACACAACAATGTACACGAATCGAAATCAAAGCCACTTCCATGGTTCCCAAATCGTCGAGGCCAATGTCGACAATCAAGTGCGTTGCGTACTTCTCCTGAACTATATCCCGTGTGCGCGTGAAGGGGAAGAATTGGAAGAACTATGAACTTCACCAGAACTGTGTCACGCGTCCATTTCAGAGCCGAGCCGATTACATCTCTTTCGCACGCACACCCCCGACCCACTTATCCCCTAGCACCCACCCACCGCCGCCTTCCGCGCGAATTTTGGCGGCGGATCAGGCTCCCTGCCAGCGAGCGTTCGCGCCCGACTCAGTCCGGCACGACCGCCGCTCCCTCAGCCGGCCGCCCCCATTCCACCTCGGCGTCCCTCCGACTGGAAATTTCCACGCGGCTCGCTCCCAACCCGTTCTCCCCTCACCCACCTCTCTCCCCGTTTACTCACTTCCTCCTCCTCCTCTTTCCACTTCCTCCCCACCCAAACACACACACACTCACGCACTCGACCTCCCTTCTCAGTTCGCACGGCAATACATGGTTTCCTCGCGCCTCGACCCACGCTTTTAATCGGGTGCACACCTCACCCCCTTCTTCCGCTACCACGTCTTTGGTGCGTGTGCTGAGTCGACCACGGCGGTGTCTTGGGCGTGCGAATGTAAGAAGGTGGTTGTCTCAAGGGACAGTTTGTTGCGTAGTATTCCTTCATCCTTACTCCCTACGACTTGTTCGCCGATAAGACCCTGGTCTTTACCGGCGCTTCCTTGGGGGAAGGGGGGAAGGGACGGATGCCAAGGGAGAGAACGCGTGTCGATAGTTGGGTGTGAGCCAAGTGGCAGGAAAAGAGTGAATCCCATTTTACATGAGGAACTGATTCTGACGAAAGATTAAGTTGATCCGTAAGTAATGTCGGGAGTTTGTGGCACTTTTGCGAATGGGTGGAAATGTACATATGTTTATTTATTTTTATGTAAAATATACCCTGCAAGCTACCGCCAGGGTGTGTGGCAGGGGTGAATACATACCAGACTAATTTTGACTCGAATATGACCCTACCGCGGTCGAACAATGTTTTTATGATCCTTTATCGTTCGTGTAAAAAATGACATCTTAAATCTATCTGTTCTAGCCTCAATTTCTCTAATTTTACCAAAATGATATCTCCTACCGTAGTACGATGGGGCTAATAATGCATTTTACAACATCACTGCTAAAGAGACGTCCTTCTAATTCATATGCAAGAGATTCAATCTGTAATTTAACCTTCACTTTAAATTAAAAATTTTCCTGAGCGATCCTTTGCCATAAAAAATCTGGAAAAAATCATGGACATACATTTTTATGCCCAAAAACATTCTGATTTTTCTTCAGATTATTTGGATCAAAATTGAGCTCAGAAAAAATATTTGAATTCTTCAAAGAATTTTTAGGTTACGTAGTTAATTTTTGGCAAATTTCTAAATTATTATTTTTTTCCGTGTATTTTTTACGTTCTTTTGACTGACGGGGTTAGATTCGACATTTTATCTTAGGAATTTGCCATTTCTTTTCATCTTTCTCTTCTCCGGAACATCATCGAAATTCGAAAAAAAAAACATTTTCAATGGTTGCCTCCAATATATGCGAGACAACAGTTACTATAGACAATAGAATTCATAAAGTTCTATTATTGTCTATTGTAGCCTTCCAGACTTGCTTCCAGGAAGGCATACTGATGTTGGAAAAACACTGGGCCAAGTATGTGGAATTCAAGGAAGATTGTGTAGAAAAATAAAATCATTTTTTAGCTGAAAATAGCAGTCTTTATTGTCAGGCCGAGAACTTTTCACCTAACCCTCTTAGCTATGTCAGGCCGAGAACTTTTCACCTAACCCTCTTAGCTATGTCAGGCCGAAACTTTTCACCTGACCCTCTTAGCTATGTCAGGCCGAAAACTTTTCACCTGACCCTCTCAGCTATGTCAGGCCGAGAACTTTTCACTTGACCCTCTCAGCTATGTCAGGCCGAGAACTTTTCACCTAACCCTCATAGCTATGTCAGGCCGAGAACTTTTCACCTAACCCTCATAGCTATGTCAGGCCAAGAACTTTTCACCTGACCCTCATAGCTATGTCAGGCCGAGAACTTTGCACCTGGCTCTCTTAGCTATGTCAGGCCGAAAACTTTTCACCTGACCCTCTCAGCTATGTCAGGCCGAAAACTTTTCACCTAACCCTCTTAGCTATGTCAGGCCGAAAACTTTTCACCTGACCCTCTCAGCTATGTCAGGCCGAGAACTTTTCACTTGACCCTCTCAGCTATGTCAGGCCGAGAACTTTTCACCTAACCCTCATAGCTATGTCAGGCCGAGAACTTTTCACCTAACCCTCATAGCTATGTCAGGCCGAGAACTTTGCACCTGGCTCTCTTAGCTATGTCAGGCCGAAAACTTTTCACCTGACCCTCTCAGCTATGTCAGGCCGAAAACTTTTCACCTAACCCTCTTAGCTATGTCAGGCCGAAAACTTTTCACCTGACCCTCTCAGCTATGTCAGGCCGAGAACTTTTCACTTGACCATCTCAGCTATGTCAGGCCGAGAACTTTCCACCTGACCGTCTAACCCATCTCTTCCTTGACCATATCTTTCCGCATCTTTCCCTTCGTATGCCCAAATGTCTTAGGCGATCCTCTCTTCGTTAATCCGTTTCACGTGATCTTACCTATACAACGGCCTGGAGTTGTGAAATCTTAATAATTTCTATAGTACACCTTTGAGAACGCTTCCTATTTCTCTATTTGCTCTTGTCCTTCCTATCCCTCCGGTTCTTGAAATACTTCTCAGGACTTCCCTTTTCAAATGCACGTGAAGCATTGTGATTGGCAGCTGATGTAGTTACTGCCTCCCATCCGTGATTCACGATCGGTTTGATATAGCCTCTTATATTGGCTGGTTTTGAAAACCATTCGTGGGAGAGTTGATTTCAATAGCTTGACGTTAGAGGAACAATTTCTATCTACAGGGTTCGTCCGGAAAATAAGTTTATGATGCTCATTGTCATTTTCGACAAAAGGGGAGTCGTCCACTACGAATTTGTACGTGAACGACAAACTGTAAATGCTGCATTTTACGTCCAAGTGCTCGACAGGCTTCGAAAACGAGTCGCCTGCGTCCGGCCAGCGATCAAAAACATCTGGCGGCTGCATCACGACAATGCGCCGTCTCACACCGCGCTTGTCGTGTCGGACTTCTTGGCCAAGCACGGCGTGGCAACGCTGCCGCACCCGCCCTACAGCCCGGACTTGGCACCACCGGACTTCTTTCTGTTCCCGAAGATAAAGAGGAGTTTGAAAGGAACGCGATACGGGACGCCGTCAAAGAAGCCGTGACGACGTGTCTTCGAGAGGTTCCCGATGATGCCTTCGCGGGAGCGTTCCAGGAATGGGAACGCCGCTGGAACAAGTGTATCGACTCACAAGGGTCCTATTTTGAGGAATATTAGCTTAAGATATGTAAAAGTGTAATAAATTTTTTTTCCTGAGCTCAGTACGCTTATTTTCTGGACGAACCCTGTATGGCTATTGTCCTCTGATTAATCTCCTATGTCGCCTAGTGCTCGCAATTCAAGGCAGAACACAAAATTTCTCGCAGTTTAATTTACTATCCAGTAACAGAAACAATGAGTGTTACTGGTAATGTAATGTGTTTAATTTTTTAACCACTGTTAATTTCGATTTTTTTTGTAAAAAGCCAAGCCTTAATGCTTCTAAATGAGATGATAGGGGATATTTCGTGGATATATTTATTATCAGAGTTTTTTTTAGCGACAGAGTTGTCGTTTTTTAAGCGAGCAAGTTGTTTTTTTAACGTTTTTTTCCATTTTTTATTAAAAAAAATGAAGATTCTCACTGTCTGCATGTAGAAAACCCGTTAATTGCATTTTCATCCAAATATTATTGAGCTCGGCGGTTAATACGCAATCAGATGTGAACTGGTCACACTAATTACCCGGTGTATGGGTGATTTTCACGCGACAATAGGCCGCCAAGGGCGTTTCACACAATGGTTATTTAGGCATTGAAATCAACACTGGAATCAAAGTCCACGTGAAATCGTATAGTTTCAGAGGTAGAATCGTATTTAACGACTTTAATTCGATTTGGCAGCACTGAAAATCGAAATAAATGCGATTGACCACTTATTTTCCATTCGATTACTGATTTCGACCACGTATCGGAGCACGTAATCAGGGGGAGTTTCAATAGGTTGTTGATTTGTTGAGCCGGGATCGACATTGTTGGTCAATCAACAATGAAACGTCGGCGAAAACGAGAAACGAAAATCTTTTGCGCATGCGTGAAAAATGGAAAAGTCGAAAGGAGAGTTGAATTGGGTTCGTTAAACAAAAAGAATATATAAAACCGGAAACCGGAAGCTCATGGTACTTGGATGGGTTTTGAGAGCTCACTCGTAATGACACAAGTACTTAGTGCATCTGCATTTGACCCCGGTGCCCATTTTCAAATTCCACGTAAAGTTCCCACGAAATCGTGCCGAACACCCAATCTTTCCCTCCAGTGCCGGTGTCCTTCAACTCCATGGCAACGCACCTTGACCCACATCCCTCGATTATTTGCGAGATTCAAGCGTCGGCAATTGTTACTGAAATCGCATCGGGGGGTAAAAAAATACAGGCAATAAAAATTTCCCTTTCAGTTTAAAACCGGTCACAATGGACGCGAATGGGGGAGCCTCTTTCGGTCGATCCAACAACCTTCGCGGTCAGACTCTTCATTTGTCATTCTAATCGCATCTTTCCTGCCTCACAGCTTACTCCGTGGTGGAAATCAGGTTGCGCACTCAAAGTGGACCGTAGAAATGCTATGCAAAAGAGATTCGATGGACCATTATTCGAGGATATCGCTTGAATCGATCTCTCTCTTCTCGTTTTACGATACTCTTGGAAGCGCGAGTCCGAAATTTTAAAAAAAGAAACTTGCGCGACGCGATGCTCTTTTTTTTAAATTTTTTTCGCATCAGTGGTTTCCGAGCTGTAAGTCACGACTCCCATGGCCGAAATGGAAATTCTTTGGGGGAGGATTGAAAAAAAATGAAATTAAAGGCGAATATTTTGAAGAGGAGAAGGCCGATGATTATAATTACAGAAGAGTGAGGGCAAATTGATATAGCGAGCATAAAAAAAACGTATTACTAAAATTTATTACTACGATTGGAGATATTGCCCAGCTAAATTTACACAATGTATCTGATGGAAAAATCACGTATCAGATGTAATACGGATAGGTAAAGATCCTCTCTGAATAAGAATACTTTGAAATTGTAAAAAATTCCATTATGGAGATACTTATTGCAAACGAGGAAAGGGCAGGAAAAGGATAGGGATGTTGGACGGGATGAAGGGAGGAAAGAAGTACACAGAGATGAACAGGGAACTTATGTACATTAGGTTGCTGGATTGGATTTTGTTTGGAGTCAGAAGATATTTATTTGATAGTTGTGTCCATCCAAAAACCGACCTTAACCGGTAGATTACCTAAAAATAATATATATATATATATATATATATATATATATAGTGGGTCGCGGTAGTCCAGTAGGTAGAGCGTTGGACTACAGACCGGAGGGTCCCGGGTTCGATTCCCGGGCGAGGCACTCTGGGCACCTGCAGGTCCACCCCAGCTAGGATTTTTCGGGTACCAGATCTTCTTGGGAAACCATAACCGGCACAGGGAAAGGAACTGGCCCCCCTACCTTAATGTGTGAATATTCACACGAGCTCTACCATCACCTACTAAACCGACCTTCGGGTTGATTACTGTGTTTGTGGTTTTTTTAGGAATGTATGTATTATTTATTTATTTTTATAAATAGCGGATCGCGGTGGTCCAGTGGGTAGAGCGTTGGACCGGAGGGTCCCGGGTTCGATTCCCGGGCAAGGCACTTTGGGCACCTGCTGCTCCACACAAGCTAGTTGATTTTTCGGGTACCAGATCTTCCTGGGAAACCATAACCGGTACAGGGAAAGGAACTGGCCCCCCTACCCTGATGTGTGAATATTCACGCGCCGTATAGGGCTTGGTACATGGGTGAGCTCTACCATCACCTACTAAACCGACCTTCGGGTTGATTACTGTGTTTATGGTATATATATATATCCTCCTATGTAAGTATGAATTGTGCATGTCTACATAAATCGGAGAAAATTATGGAATTAATAATTCGGAAGGAATTACGAATTCAATTAGCTAACTGAATGGGATAATAGGATAGTGAGAGGTTCAAATAAATATCGTTCATCATTTGGAATGCATTTATTTCACTCCAATACTATCGCCCTCCCATTAATTCGCCATTATAATTTCAATGCAAACGGAGCGTTTGTGATAAATTTTAACTTGATGTTTCTTTGTTTTTTCTTTAGCTATCACAAATGCGACGAACGTGATGCGCTGGCCACATCAGGTTGTTTTTTAAATTCATTGTTTTTTTTTCTATCGAATTGTATATAATCAACGTCGGTCTTTGCTAAGTAATTAAATTAATTAACGCTTAACACAGCTTAAATTAGTTCGTGATCCTCTTATTCGGAAGTCGGTGTGCACATTTAGTATGTATTAACTGCGTTGAGCGATAATTCTGCGGTCGACATGTCGCTAAAAGGATGGGTTCGTCATGATTTTCGGCACTAGTAATGGAGAACGAAGCAACCATTTTGTATTTCATTATTTCCCGCCATTTTGATATGCGGAGCAAAAACCGTATCACTATAGTGAAGAGAGGGAATATGCTAATACCATTCAGTGGTGGGTTTATAGCTATTGTTTTTTTCGAAATTGTCTTGTTTTCTTAAAAAAATAGCTTAATGCGTTCTTCTTTCACAAGTTTCTTTAAGTTTTGAGAAGAATAATTTTTCAATACATGTCCAATGCGAACTTAGGTCCCAAGCGATCCAACCACAATCTTAAAACCTATCTTCATATATATTTTAACATGTTCACAGAAACCTTTGACTAGAAAACGTACTATTTTAAACTCCACTCTATCCGAGGGTTATCCCAGAAGTACCCTATCCAACAAAGGAAACACAAAAAGTTTTGGAAAAAAATGCATTAATTTTTCAACATAATCTCTCTACGACACTATACACTTTTTTCAGCGATGCTCAATGAGTTCGATACCTTTTTCATAATAAGAACTGCCTTGCTCCTCAAAATAGCCATTAACTGCCGACATCACTTCTTAACGACTGGAAAATCTTTGACCACCGAGCCATTTTTTCAAGTTTGCGAACAGAAATTAATCTGAGGTGGCTAAATCTGACGAATATGGGTGCATGAGGTATCAATGCAAACTTTGATTCATGAATTTTGGGTCATTGCAATAACGGATTTGTGAACTGGTGCATTGTCATGATGAAACGACACTTTCTTCTTAGTCAAATGCGGCCGCTTTTTCTCGATTTCTTCGCTCAAACATTGTAACAAGTTCGCATAATACTCGCCGTTGATAGTTTTTCCTTTTTCAAGATAGTCAAAGAAAATTATCTCACGCGCATCCTAAAAAAACCGATGCCATGACCTAGCCCTGCATATGAAACGGTTCTTCGCCTTCTTCGGAGCCGGTTCTCCCTTTCGAAATCCATTGTTTTGATTGTTCTTTTGTCTCGGATGTGAAGTAATTGACCCATTGTTCATCCATGGTTTTGAAGCGGCGTAAAAATTCCGCCTTGTTACTGTGAATTTTTGCTAAACACTCAATTGAGACATCTTCACGACACTGGTTTTGCTCGAGTGTGAGAAAACGCGGCACCCATCTTGCGCACAGCTTTCTCATGTCCAAATTTCCAGTTAATACGCGACGTACCGCACTATTGGAAATGCCTATGATGTCTGCTAGCTCGCGCACTTCCAGTCACCGATCTATGTACTTGTGTCTAGGGACAGACCCTGTACATATTTCATTCGCTCTTTGTAAGGATCTGTGTCAGTTGTGGTAATTGGGGTCCTGTACCCTTGCCCATAACAAACAGTCTGAGACCTTACTACCCTGGTCCCTCTTTTTCAACCTGATTGGTGCAATTGATTCTTATTTGGTTCACCCACCACGAGAACCTCGGGTTCGTATCCCATTGATAGCAGAATTTTACAGAGCTCTAGCCCCAGCCCTAACTAGGTGTACCATACTTGGAGAGGGTACTTCAAGTTGAGTGCACTGTCCGTCGGATTGTACGTTAAACTTTGTTGCCCTTAGGTGTCCTTCGTTGAAAAAGTAGGATAATAATCTCGGAAGGTTTCAAATCCCTGCACCGGTTCCCTTTCCCTTGAACTCCTGCCTCTGCGAAATTGCCCAGCTATCCAATTAATGGAGCAAATGGCCTCAGCTGCCTGTCTCTACGAGTTAATAACTGCTGCTAAGTCGGAAATGACGTAACAATTACCGTCGCATGGGAGGGTTTGAATGTCAGTTCCATTCCCGAGGCCTGCGGATATGACGTATCGGCGAAAAGTCTCGATTCGAAGGAAAAGGAGAGGAGTTTGTATAATGACGTTCGGCGTCATTTAAAGTTCCTAGGGCATATTCTGTGCTGCGCGCGCACCGTTAACCGCGGTAATTAACAATTCAGTTCAGCTGTGGAGAGGAGGAGGTAGATGGATTGGGGGGAGGGAAAGGTTAGCGACGGCGGAGATGAATGGGAGAATTCGCAGAAGCCGCGAGCTGTGAAATTGAATTATAAGAATGGGGAGCCGGACCGTCTGGGAAAGCGTACGATCCCTTTTGCCCTGCGAGCCACTTCTTACCTCTAACCCTTAAGGATCTGAAGACAACTGGAACCCCTATTGTCTTCCCTCTCGCTCAGATATTCATTCAGGATCTAAGAATGTAAGTTTCTTCGTAGAGATTTCCCTAGGGTTATGTGAGTGTTCATAAATATATATATATATATATATATATATATATTTATATATATTTTTTATTTATACACAAAATATGTGTCCATATATAAACATATATATACATTTTTTACAAATGTATGTATGTATATATATACGCACACGCACACATACAATATATATGTGTGTGTGCGTATTGTAGAAATATTTGTGGGTCGCGGTAGTCCGTAGGGGGTAAAGCGTTGGACTACTGACCGGAGGGTCCCGGGTTCGATTCCCGGACAAGCCTCTCTCTGGGCACCTGCAGCTCCACCCGAGCTAGTTGATTTTTCGGGTACCAGATCTTCCTGGGAAACCATAACCGGCACAGGGAAAGGAACTGGCCCCCCTACCCTGATGTGTGAATTTCACTCGCCGTATCGAGGACTTAATACTGGATGAACTCTACCATCACCTACTAAACCGACCTCCCGGTTGATTACTGTGTTCATGGTTTATATATGATTTTTTTATGATTTTATATGATTTCGTCGAAGTAAATGTTGAATAAAAAACTTGGACTGAAACACACAATATAAGAACACATAAAAAACAATGACTCGTTATTTCGAATTCCGAAAAGATATTAAGAATTAACGTTTGAGTGTTCTTTTTATGTGTTCATATGTTGTGCGCTGCTGTCCAAGGTTCTCAAAGGATTTTTAATGCATAATTTTTCATTTCTTTAATTTTATCGCATTTATAATTTTAATAATTGTGTTTGTTAGTTAACATTTCGGAGACGAACATGGTTGCCAGTTCATGTAGTGATAACAGCGCCAAATTCCTTGAACCAAACCATTATTTTAAAATTGTGACAATACCTGCGTTAAATAATTCGTATTTATTAAGTTAAATTGGTGATCTGAGGGTAGTTTATGTATTTTAAAGTCTAATGGAGCCGCAATACGTATTAATCTTAATTTATGTGTGTTTTCCATTTAAATTAGTTGGAATAATTTTCTGTTAATGGATTCCCCTACAATACCCAATACCGATTTGATTATTTTCAAGTGAAACGAACGAATACGAAGGTTTATTTGTAAACAATGCGCCACGGTCGTCAATTGTTTCAACTAACGCAATACGATATTTGGTATTGCTGGCATATAAATGTGAGTAATCCTTTATTGAGTTTGGCCTCAGAGAAACGGTAATGCGTTCAAATTGACTCATTCGTTCATTCTATTAATTTTCCTAATGACGTTAATTGGATCGAGTTCGATAAAATATAAAAGATCAATGATTATTTTTAAAAATGTATCTCATTCTCCTCGCAAATGGCGCAAAACCTCCATAACACGCATAACCCCTCTCTTTTTTTTTAAATAAAAGTGGAATACTCGTGACGTTATGACAATCTTGCTACTAGAGCGCCGCGTTGATCGTGTGAACTTTGCTGGATTAAAAAGTGACGATCGCAATCCGTTCCCCAGCCACTCGAGAACATTCTCTTGTTTCGTAATGTTTCTCGTGTGTGGTGTTTAGGGGTTTTCCGTATTTTCGTTTGACGAATAAATGGCCGAGTATCACGAATACATTTTTTTCAATGGAAAACAAAAAAGAATTTATTGCTTCCATATTCGGAATTCCTGAATGAAATTTTATTTCATGTCAAGGTGAACGACCGCATTTGAGACTTATTCGTATTTCACTTCTCCATTGACGACTAAGGCCGTGTCTTTTAAAGGAGCATAAATCTTAACAGTATTGCAGCATCTACGACCTGCGACATGTTTCGAAACGAAGCACATAAACACTGAAATAAATAGATATTTGAGGTAAAAATATGGATCAATTTGTAATATGTATTTGTGTGTGTATATATATGGTTCAATGTACATGTATGTATGTATATTATATATATATATATATATATATATATATATATATATATATATATATATATATATATATATATATATATATATATATATAGGGAGGAAAGAAGTACACCGAGATGAAGAGGGACCTGATATAGATTAGTTTGCTAGGTGGGGAGTCACAAAATGTTTATTTGATAGTTGTGTCCATCCAAAAACCTACCTAATAATAATATATATATATATATATATATATATATATATATATATATATATATATATATATATATATATGTGCATGTATATAATACCAGGTAGAGCGATGGACTACTGACCGGATAGAATATATATATATATATATATATATATATATATATATAATATATTTATGATTTAGAATGACTTAGGTAAATAGTAGGAGATACCACTACTTGTTGTCCTTAGGGTTTGAACCCGAGTCCTCAGGATGAGAAGCCTGTACAATAGCCACCGCGCCATCCCGATCTCGCCATAGAGTGTGTATATATATATATGTTCATTCTTTATGTGTGTTCCTATCCCTTTTCCTTGTATCTATTTCCATGTGAATGAATATTTGTTCGCCGTATGGCGGAATATCGTGTTTAAATGAATATTATTATTATTAGGTAATCTGCCGGTTAAGGTAGGTTTTTGGATGGACACAAAAATCAAATAAATATTTTGTAACTCCAAACAAAACCCAATCCAGGAACCTACTCTTCATCAGGTCCCTCTTCATCTCTGTGTACTTCTTCCCTCCCTTCATCCCATCCAACATCCCTATCCTGTTCCTGCCCTTTCCTCGCTTGCCCAACATTCTCCCCTCTATTACCCTCTTCAACATCCCACTGCCGCTCAATACGCCCTTCATCCATTTTTCCTGCCTCCATAGGACTTCTCTGAACAAACCCCTCTCCTCACACACCATCTCCAGTACTTCCTCATTGAAATGAATATATAAATATATAAATATATATATATATATTTATGCATATGTATACATGTATATATACATGTATGTATACATATGCGTGTGTGTATAGGTGTGTATGCATACCCGTATACTCAACCTTTATGCCAGGAAAAACATTGAAAACACAAAATAAGGAACTTGAGCAAGCAGTGAGATTGTCGATTGCACGGCCACCTTCATCTGCAGAATATGCATACTCGTGGGTGAAAATATAATTATGTAACTATAATTACCCTTAAAGTTATATAATATTTCATCTGTGATGTCAAGCATTAATGTGTGAATGAACCCTTAAACGACAATGCATTCCCCTGGAATAATCCTTCATCTGTATTTTGAAGATCCTTCCCTTTCTCTGCCAAATCTCACAAATCGACAGAGGAGGAGGACTTGGGATGCTCTCCAATTGTGAACTCTGAAAAACCTTTTCTGGACATCTCGGTATTTTTGAGGAGCTTACCTTTCGGAGGGTGACGAATTCCTCTTCGGTTGGCCCTCAAGCGCGAGTCTTTCCGCGGCACAAGAGGGACGCCTTCAAGATGCATCGTTTCGCCTTGGCCCTATTTTCATTGAGCAGACTTAAGCGGCGGAAGGAGTAAGTGCCAAGTGGTCACTCATATGCCTACGTCTCGAGACGCCTTGTTGCAGCTCACATTATTGCCGGACATCTCACGGCGAGTCCTCCCAACATTTAATGCGCTGCGGTCCATAGGACATAAAGATGAAGAGTCATCAGTCTGCTGTAGAGATGTTTGAGGTCGATTTGTGAAGTTGGAAGCGTTCATAAAATGTTCGTCGTTTCGCACCGTAATGTGGTCATCAAGGAATAAAACCTCCATGGAAACGTCTTTGTTACCACCCACGCTTAACCTACTCTTGGGCAACGAGTTATAAAATTTACATCCTGATTTCTAACAAAACAGAGTATGGTTTTCATTTGATAGTCAACCACTTAGGATTTTGAAGGACGTACTTCCTTCGTCCCTTCATTCCATCCAAGATGTTCCTCCTATTCCTTCCCCACATCTCCTGCCTAACGTTCTCCCCTCTTATGTATCACAGTCCTCAGCGTTCCATCTCCTTTTAAAATTCTCAGAACACACCCTTCCAGCCTCCTCTGGACCTCTCCAAACAACCCTACTTACTGATCATCTCTCACCATTTCCTTTCGGTCCATTTTACTTCCTCCATTCTTCTCCACACCTACATTTCAAAAGCCTCCAATCTACGTCTATCCGCCTGCTTCAGCGACCACGTTTCCGCGCCGTACATAGCTACGCTCCATATCAGAGTTTTTACGAGTCTTGTCTTAACCTCCCTACTCAACGTCCCCGTCATCAACTCCCTCCTCCTTGAGAAAGCCTCCTTGCCTAGCGCAATTATTCTCCTTACGTTGCATTGATTCCTAGCAAACTAATCTATATCAGGTCCCTCTTCATCTCCGTGTACTTCTTTCCTCCCTTCATCCCGTCCAACATCCCTATCCTGTTCCTGCCCTTGCTTGCCCAACATTCTCCCCTCTATTACCCTCTTCAACATTCCACTACCGCTCAATACGCCTTTCATCCATTTTTCCTGCCTCCATAGGATTTCTCTCAACAAACCCCACTCCTCCCCCACCATTTCTAGTACTTCCTCATTTGTTTTCCTTTCGGTCCATTTCACCTTCTCCATTCTTCTCCACACCCACATTTCAAAAGCCTCCAATCTACGTCCATCCTCCTGCTTCAGCGACCACGTTTCCGCGCCGTACATAGCTACGCTCCATATCAGAGTTTTTACGAGTCTTGTCTTAACATCCCTACTCAACGTCCCCGTCATCAACTCCCTCCTCCTTGAGAAAGCCTCCTTGCCTAGCGCAATTCTTCTCCTTACGTCCCTACCACTTTGACCGTATTGGTCCAAAACACTTCCGAGATATGTAAACTGTTCTACCTGCTCTATTTTTTCCCCGCCTATTTTAATATTTAGCTTAGCCTTTTTCTTTCTGGAAAATCGCATAACTTTTGTTTTATTAATATTGATTCTCATTCCATATCTATCGCACTGAACCTCCAATTCACTCAACAATGCTTGCAACCCCTTGGCTGACTGAGCAACTAATGCTTGGTCATCAGCAAACCTAACCGATTTTACGAATTCCCCTCCGACTTTCATTCCTACCTCCAGTTCTTCCCATGCCTCTTTAATCATTTCCTCTACATATACGTTGAACAGCACCGGTGACAATGGGCAACCCTGCCTTACACCTCTTCCTAACACTGCCCATCCGGACTCTCCGTTCCCCACTCGCACCTGAGCAGTCTGAGACATGTACAGGTTGCGGATCAGTCTCCTGTCCCTCCAATCCATTCCTATTTTCTGCAATACACGCATTAACTTTTCCCAGTTCACTCTATCAAACGCTTTCTCGAAATCTACAAAACAGGCAATGGCATCATATTTGTGTTTAATGTTTACTTACTGACCTACCTTACTTACTGTTTGCTGGACTGATCGGATACCAATAAAAGCAATACATACATACACACACACATAGCCTCACACAAAGCAACCGCAAAGCTCAAATTTAGGGACGGGGGTATTTCTGGGATTTTGGGGGATGAAACCATACCTTGTGTCCCCTGGAAAAATAACTTCTACCACAAATTCATTCAGGAATATATGCTGAAAGACAACGTCACCTTGAATGGAGATTTCAAAATGATCCTTGAGGTTAACGTAATGCAATTCAGCCATACTCTACGCTTCGTCGTGTCCCATTTTTTGGGTCGAGAAGCCTCTCAAGTGCCCCCAAAAAATTCCCCAACTCGGTCCTGTAAATAATCACGGATCTTCCAGCATTACATTTTTTTAGGCTTTTTTGTCGGTTGAGTAAACGTCACCATATCCACCATTTTAATTAGTGATAGGGCTTCTATTCCGTCTATGATCTGCGTTCTAGTTGTCCCATTTTACTCTATTAAGCCTCTGCAATTGAAGGTTAAATGCCTTTGAACGTACAGTTGATGATGTTGACAATATTGTTTGAATATATATTTCCGTTGAAACGGATGTGACGATTCAATAATGTGTGAAGAGAGACTGTTATTCGCATAATTGAATTGCGCACAATTGAATTGTAAAATATATTGTTGGTTTAATGTTGAGTACCAGTTTCATTCATTTGATTTCCTTATTGCGTCAGCGGCGTACGGTGCTTGTTGAAACGTGTTCAGGTCGCCTAAGGAAATGATTTCAGTGTATCACGCGACTCTAATGAAATTTTCAATCACATATAACGTTATCCGTGGTTCAATTAATGCTTCAAGTAACTTTTGAAGAGTCCGTTCTTCCTTGTGGTTCAGCTAGAAGTTGGTTGAAAATGTTCAAAGAAAGAGGACCACTCAAATTTTTAAACGATGGTGAACTCGAGAGCTCTGTTGCTCACTGCTTTATCCACGGTAAAGATAAACTTAGCTGCTTCCATTGTGAGAAAAGATTGCGCATAGAACACCAATTGACAAAATCTTAAGGAAAGACGGTAATCCATTCGCAGTAATTGCTTCGCTGATATTGAAATAGGTTCAAAAACACACCTAACTGATCATCAAAGTTAAATATAGCTAGGAAATATGGACGCAAATTCCGATGATTTTCCCCCAACAAATATGACTGATATGCAGGACACATCTATGATATCTATTTGACCCTATGGCCTTCTCAATTTGTCATTCATATATGTATCTCTTGGTCTTCTTATCCAAAAGAAAGACACAGGAATGGTGGATCCAAGCGGATCTCAAGCGTAAAAAAGTTTTCTTGACCAGAATATTTTGTGTATATATATATTTTAATGTAAATTATATATGAATACATATGCAACACACAGTGTACATCAAGAGGGCAGCTGTAAACAAAAACACAGAAACACACGAAAAAGAAAAGAAACTCACACCTTTCCCAGTTTTCTGTGGTCTAAGCCACCTTTCTCAAGGAAGAGAAGGTACCTTCCTTCTCTTTGGTACCCACCGAAAATTTGGAAAAGTGTGATTTCCTTCCCTTTATCGTGTGTTTCTGTGTTTTCTGTTCTTGTACTCTAGTGCTACCTTGATATACATTTTGTAAGACTTTCACATAAGTTTTGTGTGTATATATATGTACATACGTACATACATACAAAACTTCTAAAAGTTCTGTTCCTAACTCCTCTTGGGAAAGATGGTTGCACCACCGAAAATTCGAGACCCAGTGAGTCCCTCTTTCATGTGTTTCTGTATTTGTGTCGACTAGTCCATTTACATAATATATATATACGAGTATATATTTGTGTATAATATATACGTATATATATAAATATTATATAAATATTATATATATATATAATATAAGTAGCGGGTCGCGGTGGTCTAGTGGGTAGAGCGTTGGACTACTGACCGGAGGGTCACGGGTTCGATTCCCGGGCAAGGCACTCTGGGCACCTGCAGCTCCACCTAAGGTAGTAGCTTTTTCGGGTACCAGATCTTCCTGGGAAACCATAACCGGCATAGGGAAAGGAACTGGCCCCCTACCCTGATGAGTGAATTTCACACGCCGTCGGGCTTGGTACATGGGTGAGCTCTACCATCACCTACTAAACCGACCTTCGGGTTGATTACTGTGTTTATGGTTTATATAATATAAGATATCTTAGAAATAACACGGAAGTGTTCAATATAAATATTTACATGTATTTGTGTGGTCCAACGCTCTACCAGGGGGTAGAGCGTTGGACTACTGACCGGAGTGTCCCGGGTTCGATTCCCGGGCAAGGAACTCTGGGCACCTGCAGCTCCACCCAAGCTTTGTGATTTTTGGGGTACCAGATCTTAACCATAGCCGGCACAGGGAAAGAAACTGGCTCCCTTTCTAACCTAATGTGTGAATTTCACACGCCTTATAGGGCTTAGTGCATTGGTGAGCTCTACCATCACCTACCAAACCGACCTTCGGGTTGATTACTGTGTTAATGGTTTACATGTACATAGAAATATACATGTATATAAATAAAACTCTTCTATGATGAACTGCAGACCGGGCACATGAAGTGTTCCGCTTGCTTCTGTTTCTCTGTTTAAATTGTGATATATTCAGGTTTCTCTCACTTCCTTACACACCAGGAGTTTCGTTTTCCTGTTCCATTAAATTATTTAATAATATCATAGACCCCATTTGACTGGCATTATTATCTGAATTGCTTATTGAACCATTTTTGGCTTGTACTCAAGATAATAAGTGTCGTCTGGAATATCATTTCTTGACATCCTTCCTTCCTTCCTTCCTTTTACGCTCTTGGCACTGATTGCATTGTTCTCCTTCACTTCGAGGTAATTAAGACTTCTCTAAAAGATGGCGGGTTTCTACGAATCGGAAGTTTATGAGTCACCTTGACCTGAAAATGCACTTTGCGTGGAGTTTATTAGGTTTTCGAGTCTTGTCGTGGGATAGCCAAGTCATTTGGAGGGAAGGAATAAAACTTATTCATTTATGTACGTGTATATACCCTGCAGGCCACCGATAGGGTGTGTGGCAGGGGGTGAATACTCACCAGACTAATTTTGACCCGAATATGACCCTACCACAGTCAGACAATGTTATTCTGATTCCCCTATCGTTCGTGGAGAAAATAACATCTTAAAACTATCAGTTCTACACTTAATCTCATTGATTGTATCAGTATAATCTCTCCTACCGTAGTATAGGATGGGGGTAATATTACATTTTACAACATCACTGCTAAAAAGGCCTCCTTCCAATTTACGCAAGTGATTTAATCTGTAATTTAACCTTCGGTCCATTGAGTGGTTCCCGGACTAGGTGCTTTAATATTTCTGGCTCTACGCTACTCAGTTGATCATAAGAACGTTTTACAAATCTAGCTCCTCTACTCTGCACGCGATCCAATTCGGCAATCAATGCAACTTCTAGGAGGATCCCATAATATACTTGCAGCATATTCTATAAATGAGGCGTAACCAGCGAAAGATAACGTTTCCCTTTGACTTTTCATCACATTTACCAAGTAATCCTCTAATAAATCCTAATGTTTTTGGTATCTTCTATACGTATTTACCTGCCCCTTAGTTGATCTTATTTCGTTCGTCCTGCCGTTCTGATGGCTGTTCATCCATATTCTTCATCCCTTCGTCTTATCCTCGAATTAATCCTCTTTGGTTTGCCACTTCCCCTCATCCGAGGAGATCGGATTGATGCGGCGATTAACGTACCGGTTTCCCTCCGCGAAGACCCGGGTTCAAATCCTGGAGACAACACATATTATTCAGTGGTATCCCGATCCCTATTTGAGGTGCTTTGTGGAGAGCACTTTGAGTGAGTACGACATCCGTCGGATAGGACCTTAAACCGCTTACCCTTTGGCGCCTTTCGACAAGAGTAGGCCAATGCTGACGCCGAGTTTCTTATCTCCACCCTTCATTTCCAATGGGGCAAATGACCATAGCTGTCCGTCGCCTCCCATAAAAACTGCTAAACTTCCGGGATCTTTTTTCCATTTAGTGTTTTATTCACGGTGTGTCCATTAAGGGAGGAGAATACTCCGACTCACTAACAGGTCTAAGACTTTGAATTGCACGCTTATTTATTTCCGTCTAGGGGTTTGTTATCCAGCTTCGCCGTCGCTTGGGACGTATGCAAGGATCGCCGTCCAGAAGTCTTTCTCCACAGATATGGTGTGTGTATATTTTTATGTAAATAATGTAGACCAAGGTAGCACTAGCGAACAGAAACACAGAAAAACATAGAAAAAACTCACACATGTTCTTTTGAGCGTCTGTTCGCTAGTGCTATCATGGTGCACATTATTATTCAAATCCGTGAGACTTTCACTGAAGTATACTCATATTGTACATATATTAATATATAATGTAATCTACCGGTATATATATATATATTAATAATCTTGAAAATGATGCTCTCGGGCGACGCACAAACACACAAACACTCAGATAATAAATATTCCACACACAGAAACATAAAAGAAGGACATTTACATTGGATATTTACGTTTCGACGGCACGGCCGTCGTCATCAGATATATCCGTCGTCATCAGTATATATATATATATATATATATATATATATATATATATATATATATATATATATATATACAGAGATGAAGAGGGACCTGATGTAGATTAGGTTGCTGGATTGGGTTTTGTTTGGAGTTACAAAATGTTTATTTGATAGGTGTGTCCATCCAAAAATCTACCTTAACCGGTGGATTACCTAATAAATAAAATATGTATACATATGTACCTTCGAAACAGAACGCTCTTCGGTGACGAACAAATATATAAAACATTGGTTATGAGATTTGAACGTTGTGTCTCTGTGTGTAAATGTGTTAATCAATATTTTTATGTATTTATATATATATGTATATATTTATGTATATGTGATGTAGAGTATGTTGCTCGATTGAGTTTTGCTTGAATTCACGAGATATTTATTTAGTAGTTGTGTCCATTCAGAAATCTAACTCAAATGATAAATTACCTTATTATATATATATATATATATATATATTCATATATATATATATATATATATATATATATATATATATATATATATATATATATATATATATATGCATGAATTGCATTAGTCAGCACATCAAGGAAGGAGGATCCGTGTGCCCGAGAGCTGCCTTGATGGATGGTCCTTGCCCTTGAATGCTCTTTAAGTGGGCAATTTGTTTGAACTTCCACTGCGGACTCCGTATCATCATCCTTGACGACCTCTAAGAATTCAAGCACCATTCCTCGGCCGCACGTGGCGAGGCGTCTTAATGCATATGTTTTATTCGGATGTGATGTTCGTTTTTTATTTTTTTGCTATAGTGCAGCAAGTTGCTTCGAGATTAATTCCAACAGGAAAAAAATGTGCACGGGCGCTCAAAAAAGAAATGTTATTTCGAGGGAGACACCCGTTTCCCATAGGTACGTGTAGCATCGCAAATCCTGTTTGAACAATCTTAAAAAAATAGAATAAAGCTTTTTTAATTTTCCATACTGCGTATTGTTGGCATGGAGCAAACACAGCGCAATTCATTACCACCGTCAACCTCCTTGTGTTTAAGTTGCAACGGCATGTCAATCGACTTTTAAGCTTCTTTATCTGCGTGGTGCCATGCAAACCACTGCTAGGGCGTGTGGCAGGGTCTGATCACGGAAGAGACCTACAATGTCAAAAATTTAACTTTTTCCCATCTTTAAAGGTATCGCTTGGACAAATCACATCCGCATGTTACAATGTGAAGTTGAATGGAAGAGGTTGAACTGAGGCCACTCAATCGAATTGTTAATTTTCGAACCGGGATGGGTTTTTGGGGCGAATATCCTTCAAATTAAAAATATCCATCATCTTCACTTATGTTTCTTTAATTCCCAAGGTATTTCATTGCCATAAAGTTTCGTTTCTTTGCCAAATGTTTTGTCCCTTTGCCTAGTGTTTCGTTATTTTGCCCAGTGTTTTCTTTCTTTGCCTTTGTTTTCTTTCTTTGCCTAGTGTTTCCTTAATTTGCCTAGTGTTTCCTTAATTTGCCTAGTGTTTCGTTTCTTTGCCTAATGTTTTGTTTCTTTGTCTAATGTTCTGTTATTTTGCCTCTTCATGTAAATTCCATCATGGTAACTAAATCGTACATACACTACGGCATCTATCATAAGTGGTGGTGTATATATATATATATATATATATATATATATATATATATATATATATATATATATTCTTCTCTAGGCATACGAGAAGAACTCATAGTAATAAGACGGTCAATAACTAAAGAGATAAGAAGATAAAGACGCATTAGACTACTTTGAATGCATAAAGATGAATACATTTACCTCCTACCGGGGTCGGACAATGTTACTTCTGATCCCTTATCGTTCTAGGGAAAAATGAAATCACATAAGTTATCTCTTAATCTCTCTAATTTTATTGACATGATCTCTCCTACCGTAGTATACGATGGGGGTAATAATAATATATTTTACAACATCACTGCTACAAGAGACCCCCTTCCAATTCATTTGCAAGAGATTCAATCTCTAATTTAACTTTCGCTCCATTTGATTGATTCCCAGCCTAGCTGTTCTATTCATTTTCGATATGCTACTAAGTTTATCATAACAACTTTTCACAAATCCTGCTCCTATCTACACTGCACGCGATCCAATTCGGCCATTAGTCCAACTTCTAGGAGGATCCCATAATATACTTGCAGCATATTCTATAAATGAGGCCTAACCAACGACAGACAACGTTTGTCTTTGACCTTTTCATAACATTTACCCAGTACTCGCCTGGTTAATCCAGATGTTTTTGCTATCTTCTCTACATATTTCCATGTCACTGAGTCGGTCTTATTTCGTTCGTCCGTCCCGCCGTTTAGTTTGCCTCTACATCCATCTTCTTCATCCCTGCGTCTTATATCCTCGAATTAATCCTCCTTAGTTTCGCTTGCATCTTCCCCTCACGCTTGCTAGTTCACATATATACATCGGAGATAATGCGTGCGGGCATTGGCTGGAGGGGTCGGGATCCCTCAAGGTCACGGCCTAGATTGATGACGTCTGGGCAGAGAGGAATGCCGTAGATTAAGTGGTCGGGAGCAGGCTCTTCCGAGCAGAGGAAGAGATCCCCTTGGATTAAATGGGTCTACTAGTGCGCACTGCCGTTAGGTCTTCCGGCAGATCCCGCGCACCTTATCGTCCATCGAAGAGGGGTCCTACCTGCATCTCGTTCCCCGTTGCCGGGTAATCGCCATCGTTACACAATCTTCTAATAAGTTGGGACGCCAAAAATCATCCAATTGAATCATCATCACTGGGTTTGATGACCGTTGTTTGTGCCAGTTGTCCAGTATACATTTATATCAATCAATTTGGGTTTGGATACTCGTGGAGTTGGATTGGTCGCGGAAATAAATCGCGTGCAGCGTAAAGGACTTATGCATGCACACGTCCTTGCGTCTAAACTTAATTAACTTCCATTCAGTGTTCAAATGAGAAATCATTTTGTTTGGAGTTTCGCTTCCAACTTTTGGGTTAATGCATGCAAAACGGATTCGTTAAATTCAAATGTAATGAAATATCGACATGACAGTCTCGGTCTAAGCGAACCATAAGTACACGTGTAGAACTACCGTATTGAAAAACGGATGGATTTTCCGGGAATACATCGAAACACGAAAAAAGCTAATTTGAATCTTAAAGTGGAATATTTATTCATTTTATTTAGCGAATTCATTGACTATGAGAATAGACAAAGCGTTTGTGTATGCCTATGTTACATATCATATATAATATGTGTGATAAATTCGCACAGTTTCCCAGGAGCGGATGCGGACTCCGACCACAATTTAGTCGTTATGAAATGTAACGTCCATTTCAAGAAGATAAGGCAAGGGCGGCGGGTTAGGAAATGGAATTTAGAAGCAGTAAATGGATTAACGAGGAAGGAGTAACAGCAGGCTGTAGAGAAAATGATGGATGACGGTAAAGAACTGAGTACTATCGAAGAAAAATGGGAATGTATCAAGAAAGGGATATTGGAAGCCGCAAAATACACCATAGGAACCGTTAACGGGAAAAGGATAAGGAAACCATGGGTCACGGATAAGATTATTGCAAAGATGGATGAGAGAAGAAGATGGAAAAATGTAAACACAGAGTTAGGCAAAATGAAGTACAAAGAGTTAAACAATAAATTGAGAAGGGCCACAAATAAAGCAAAAGAAGAATGGTGGAAAACGCAATGCGAGGATATGGAAAGTTTACAGAATAAGGGTGAAAATGGTGCTCTATACAGCAAGGTTAAGTTATTATCGGGAGGTAAGAAGGCAAGATCTGTGCTAACAGTTAAAGATAAATGGGGTAAGATAATAGTTGAACCAGGAAAAATCCAAGAGAGATGGAAGGAATATTTAGAAACACTGTATGGCAGAGAACTTAGGCCGACAAGGTAAGACATAGAAAAGGAACATGACGTAGAAGAAGATAGCTTAGGAATGAAAGTCGGAGGGGATTCGTAAAATTGGTTAGGTTTTCTGATAACCAAGCATTAGTTGCTCAGCCAGCCAAGGGGTTGCAAGCATTGCTGAGTGAATTGGAGGTTCAGTGCGATAAATATGGGATGAGAATCAATATTAATAAAACAAAGGTTATGCGGTTTTCCAGAAAGAAAAAGGCTAAGCTAAATATTAAAATAGGCGGGGAAAAAATAGAGCAGGTAGAACAGTTTACGTATCTCGGAAGTGTTTTGGACCAACGCGGTCAAAGTAGTAGGGACGTAAGGAGAAGAATTGCGCTAGGCAAGGAGGCTTTCTCAAGGAGGAGGGAGTTGATGACGGGAACGTTGAGTAGGGATGTTAAGACAAGACTCGTAAAAACTCTGATATGGAGCGAGGAAACGTGGTCGCTGAAACAGGAGGATAGACGTAGATTGGAGGCTTTTGAAATGTGGGTGTGGAGAGGAATGGAGAAGGTGAAATGGACCGAAAGGAAGACAAATGAGGAAGTACTAGAGATGGTGGGTGAGGAGAGGGGTTTGTTGAGAGAAATCCTATTGAGGCAGGAAAAATGGATGAAAGGCGTATTGAGTGGTAGTGGAATGTTGAAGAAGGTAATAGAGGGGAGAATGTTGGGCAAGCGAGGTGAGGGTAGGAACAGGATAGGGATGTTGGACGGGATGAAGGGAGGAAAGAAGTACACCGAGATGAAGAGGGACCTGATATAGATTAGTTTGCTAGGTGGGGAGTCACAAAATGTTTATTTGATAGTTGTGTCCATCCAAAAACCTACCTTAACCGGTAGATTACCTAATAATAATAAATAATATTATATATATATATATATATATATATATATATATATCTATTTTTCTTCAACGGCTTGGTAAGTTAATGGAGAACATTTGAGTTATATAAAGTGAAAGATTGATACATTTTCGAGTTTTGGCCTTGTACCAAATAATTTAGCAATTCATTTAGTCATAACGGTATATTCTCTTTATTTTTATCGACAGGTGAACGAAGTGCCGCCTTTCCCTGTATGGTACAATCTGTCGTCATTAATCGGTTGTTTAAAGTTGGCAGATGATCATATTTCCCTACTGCCTTCACCACATTCTTTCAATGTAACCGAGCCAAGGCTTGGATATCCACGCTTGATTTCGACCAATCGAATGCCTCTCTCTCTCTACCGTCGAATGCTAGGCCGTCCAATTGTCTGCTCTCATACGTAATGGTCGCCAACAGAGTAGTCGCAATTCCGGGGCAATTACCGTTTGAAATATATTTGCAGTTTGTCGGCGGCGACAGTGTTGCTCATTTTGGAACTAGGCACTAATCGATCGCGTATCAGTGGGTCATGGTGTAAGGTATATCGTTTCCGTTTCTACGGCGGTCAATATAATTACTTTTCCAGTCTGTACGGTGAATTGCGAAAAGCGAACGTCCTTGCGTTTATCGCTGGACGTAACTTAAAAAACCGGTCTGAGGTCACAGCCTCCGAGAAAGGGGAAATGAATGCGGTGCACGCACTCTACGATTTCCATGCTTCCAAGTCCAACTAAATGGGAAGAATGTGAGAATGCTCGTGTCGGTTACATTTCCTGATGTTTAAACCTACATCTACTTAATATCCCGCAAGCCGCCACAAGGGCGTGTGGCGGGGGGTGTTAGGCCACCACCCGTAATTAAGAAAGAAAAAAACCGCGTGAAAAAACCACAAATTTATGCAAACCACAAATTTATGCAAACCACAAACGAAACATTGCATACATTCATGCGAAAACCGTCACGCTCCACACACATGCAAACATGCAAACTACCAACTAACATTCACATTAACCAACAAATTTACCTAATATCTTCGCAATGTTTAATTTTGTAATGTTTAGGGTAAATATAGGTTATTAACATCCGACAACAAAGAACAATAATACGCGGACTAGACATTCGAGTCGGTACTCGTTTGTTCGATTACCGTGGAAAGGTCGTTTTTGTTTACGCATTGTTAAATGCTCACGGATAAGTTTATTCTAATGACTTTGAGAAACGACTGACAAAAATGGTTGAAGAGGGACTGTAAAATTGTCAGTTTTCATTTCTTGAAGGGGAATATGTGAATCCTAAGGATATCTTTATCTGATTTAAGATCACTGCCTGCATTATTTCTCTCGGGAACATTTTTTTTAAATCACTCAGACATCATTTTTTTTTCTCGTGATTTTATCTTTTTGGAATTCGTCATGAATTTAATAGGAAAAAAAAAGGATGAATATTTCATTTTCGTGGTTTCTTGAAAATGCAAAAATGTGAGGAGATGATATTTTTCGTATCACCTCATACAAAATAACTCTAATGGGAATACAATCAGTGAAAGGAAAATACATGGACCCTTTAGGGTATAGCTAGTGTGAAAGGGTTGATTCCACGCACCAAGGAATGCAGGGTGAAAGATAAACCCTGGTTAATTCGAAGCCAACAATAGGAAATGTGAATAAGCCTAACAATGGAGGCAATGTTTACAATAGATGTACACACAATTGGGATTTATTGGAAGAGCACTGGGTAAAAGTGACGAAAAGGTCAAAGGGAAATGTTATCTGTCGCTGGTTAGGCCTCATTTAATAGAATATGCTGCAAGTAGATTATGGGATCCTCCTAGAAGTTGGATTAATTTGCCGAATTGGATCGCGTGCAGCGTAGATAGGAGCTAGATTTGTAAAACGTTGCTATGATAAACCTAGTAGCGTAGAGCCAGAAATATTAGTGCACCTAGGCTAGGAATCACTCAAATGGAGCAAAGGTTAAATCACAGATTGAATCTCTTGCATATGAATTGGAAGGAGGTCTCTTGTAGCAGTGATGTTGTAAAATGTATTATTACCCCCATCGTATACTACATTAGGAGAGATCATGTCAATATAATTAGAGAGGTTATGAAATAGGTTATGGGTTCTCATTTTATCTTCGAACGACAAGGGATCAGAATAGCATTGTCCGACCGCGGTAGGGTAATATTCGGGTCAAAATTGGTCTGATGTGTATTCACCCCCTGCCACACACCCTAGCGTTGACTTACAGGGCATGAATAAATAAATATATAAAAATTTCCAGCCTAGCTCAGCAAATAGTTTTGATACGCTACTAGGTTTGCCATAGTAAGAAATCTAGCTCCTCTGCGCTGCACGCGATTCAATTCGGTTATTAATTCAACTCCATGAGTATCCGATTGCCTAGCAGCGTACTCCATACAAAAGATACATTTTCTGTTTTAATTGTCACATTTTCCCAAAACTCTTGTAATAAATGTTAATTTATTGTGATCTTGTCCAAAAATTCCCCGTATGGGTTTCACCCAGGAGAGATCGTGAGTGAGGATAACTCCCCCAAGTGTCCGAAAAATGATTTAAAGTCTACGCACACAGTCTTTGAATTGATATTTTTCTAAAAATCCATCCGTTTCTTATTAACCGTAGAGTTCTCCATATTCTGGTCCTATCCTCTTCTGCTCTTCTATATACTTCCTCGTTCCTCACTTTGTCTGTCCATTTAATCTTCAGCATTCTCCTCTCCAGCATCATGCTCCAAAGGCTTCTACGATTCTTCGCTGGTCCACTTTTCCGATGTTCCATCCTCTAGTTTATGAACCGAATAAAAATCCCATTCGTATTGAAGGTTCTAGAAAAAATCAGGGAGGTCTTGATTGGACACGTTCTTAGGTACGGTAAATGAGTGGAATAATTTAATGAAACGTTTAAATATATGGGATTATTGAGGAAATCTGAGGATTAACTACTGTAAACACGGGTGATAGATGCTGTCGAGTCAAGGAGCCAATTTGGAATGAGCAGATTGGTGGATTGGAACAGGGAATTTATAGGTTTTACCTACAATGTTGCTGGCATAAAAAGTTCTAGGGATTGTTAGCCCGGATGGACGAAAGGTTTAAAATGGTTTCCGACTATGGTCACGTTTCTGTTGAATGTTGAAAAAAGATTTTACCACAAGCA